>PVKS010031818.1:0-23109 GCA_004027875.1 Aplodontia rufa
CACAGTAACCTACCTAACTTTTTTTTTTTTTTAAGAGAGAAAGACAGTGAGAGAGAATCAATTTTTATTGAATTTTTCACATGGCTTTCGTTGCTCAGACACTTAGTTGTGTATGTGGGTGTTGGGGTTCGAACCCATGTATTTGTGCATGCTGGGCAAGCGCCATAACCACCGAGCCACCACTCCAGCCCCACTACCTAACTTCTTAGCATAACCTCACCTACCTTAAACATGCTCAGAATACTCAACGTCGGTTGATGGCTGGGCAAAACCATCTAATGCAAAACTTCTGTATCATAAAATGCTAAATGTCTGGTGTAAATTCACTGAATACTGGCAACAGAGGATAGTGCACAGATGGGCCGCTCACACTTGTGATCACACACCTGAGTCAGAGCTGCAGCTCCCCGCCACTGTTCCACACCGTGGAATTATCCTACTGCATCTCGCTAGCTGGCAAAAAGATCACAATTCCCAGATCTGAAGTACAGAATCACTTTCACACCATCATAAAGGAGAAGAAATCGTAAGATGATCCATTGTGGGTCAGGGACCATCGGTGCCTTGAACTCGCTGGGGGTCAACATAACCACTCATCATGCTCCCAAGACAAACTGGCTGTGAAGGAGACTGAGGCTCAGAAGGTTCCCCAGGTGCCCTCCAGAAAACCAGGACAGAGTCATCCGATTGCAACCACAGGAGGAGTTCCCTCTGCCATTCCTCTGCACCCTCCTCTGATTCCAAGGCTGTCTGTGGTCTACCTCCTGCACCTCGACTTCCTCCCTCTCTGCTACCTCCATCCCTGATAGTCTCCTCTTTCCTGCTGATGACTGTCCTGTGACTGCAAAGCCAGAAGAAAAAGAAAATGTGGGGTTTCCTCCCAGACCTAATCTTCCAGATACAAGAGTCCCAGAGATGCAAAGATGCAGGAGGCTGGGGAAGTAGCTAAATAACTCAAGGTAGGAATAGGACAAGGACGGAACCCCAGCTAGGGACAGCAGTGGCACATGCGTGTAATCCCAGCTACACAGGGAGCGGGGGCTGAAGAAGGAGGATCTCAAGGCCAGCCTTGAGACAGTTAGAAGCTGTCTCAATACATACATACACGCTTGAAAGGAAGTTCAGTGATAGAGCGTCCTGGGTCCAATCTCCAGTACTACACACACACACACACACACACACTCACACACACAAGAAAGAACTGAGACCCTTATGTCTCATCCCAGCACAGGAATACTCCAGGGTAGACCTGCCTGCCAGGGATTAGCTGTACTTGCTGGGTGCAGTGGCACATGCCCATAATCCTAGTGACTTGGGAGGCTAAGGCAGGAGGATTCTAAGTTTGAGGCCAGGCTGGGGAACTTAGTGAGACCCTCTCTCAAAATAAAAAACGAAAAGAGCTGGGATGCACCTCAATGGTAGAGTACCCTGGGTTCAATCCCCAGGACCACGAAATATATAAATACAACAAAATTAAAAAGGGAAAAATTAGGGTAACCCAACCTTCTTCCAAAATCATCCCTACTCTCCCCTCAGGCTGCCTTGGTCATTTACCCCAAGTTTATAGTCAGTTTCCCTGCTTAGAGTGGGCCACGGTTCTAATTTATTTTCTTTTTCTTTTTTTTAAAGAGAGAAGGACAGAGAGAGAGAGAGAGAGAGAGAGAGAGACAAAGAGGATCAGTTTTTATTGAGTTTTTCACATGGCTTTCGTTGCTCTGACACTTAGCTGTATACATGGGTGCTAGGGTTTGAACCCGTGTACTCGTGCATGCCAGGCAAGTGCCCATAACCGCCGAGCCACCGCTCCAGCCCCTCTAATTTATTTTCTGTTGATCGATTAACATCGACTGAGAACCTATTCTTATCCTGAACCCCAGAAAAACACATCCAGGCCCTTCAAGGGCTCAGACAGGGGCACAGCTACGTGAATAAGTGTGCTGAGAAATGGCAGCAGCTTCAGTGGAACAAGGCACACAGGCTGTATTCAGGGGCACTGGCCTCACAGCCCACAGAGCCCTCCAGCTTGTTCCGCTTACTGCCTGGACGTCTCAGATCAGAGTATGAATGACCCTCACCTCCCCGGCACGGAGCTACCTTCTCCCACAGCAAACCTGTGCACCTGGCAAGGACCATGGAGAGACTGGACAGGAGGAGGGGCCCAGGACACCAAGGGACACCCAGATTCCACTCTGCATCCCCCAAAAATCAACTACTGCACTACTCACACTAGGAGGTGGTTTGGGTGCCCTCTCTGTGCCAGGCTCTGGGCTTGGCACTTGCTACTTCTCTAATCCTCACACATCCCTTGAAGTCGCTCGAACCATCCCATCTCACCCACGAAATGCGGAGCCTGCTTCAGTTAAAGTGCCATGCCCAAACCCCAAAGCTACTGAGCAGCAAGGCTCAGGGGACCCCCCAGCAGGCCTTCTCCTGCCCACCACCTAGCATCCCTAACCTACTTGCCAACACGGCCAGAGACAACTGGGAGAGGAAATGGTCTGACTCTGCAGCATGAGGGATGTCAGTGAGATGCTGTTGTGGTCCGGATATCAGGTGTCCCCCAAAAGCTCATGTGAAGCCACACAGGAGGGCTGAGGTGAGACAACTGAACTGAGTTGAGAGCCTAGCTCAGCGAGTCGACTCCCTGACGGGACTAACTGGTAGCTGTGTGCTGGTAGGATGGGGCTGGAGCAGGTGGGTAACTGGGGGCCTGTCTTGGGGTATAAATTCTGTACCTGGCCATGATGCTCAGCCTCACCTCGAGCCCTGAGGAATGGAGCTGGCCCTCCATGGACAGAGACCTCTGAAACGGCGAGTCCCCAGATAAACTTTTCCTCCTAAGATTGTTCTTGTGAGGACTTTTAGTCACAACAGCACAAAAAAAAAGCTGATTAAAACAGACGTGAAGAGTTAACAGGGAGGGGTACCAGACGCTGGACTGACTAAGGGGAGCTTAGAGAAGCTGCTCCGTGCATGCAAGACTTCTAGTCTCTTCCTCAGCAAGAACCCAACTCCGTCCACAGCCAAAAGGCCACCAGGCTAGTCAAGAGTGGGACTGGAACTAGTATCCCTGCACTCTTCTACCATACAATTACAACCACCATGACCGTCGAGTGGATGCTTCTCCAAGAGGGGGTTTGATCCCAGGGAGGAGAATGAAACCCCCTCTTCCAACATTTCACCCCAAGCCCTTCACCACTTTGACTTTTGTCCCCACATTCAGAATTACGTATGAGCACATTACATGCCAGGCATTGGGTACTGAGTCGAAGGAGATGTGCGTCCTTCTTTACGCTTTCCTTTGGGGACAGGGTCTCACTGTTGCCCAAGCTGGTCTTGAACTCTTGGGCTCAAGGGATCCTCCTGCCTCAGCTTCCCGAGCAGCCGGGACTCACAGGCACATCACTGCACCCAGCCTAAGCCCTTCCGTCTAGAAAGCAACAGGGTGGAGGGTCCAGAGTAACCCATGAAGAACAAGTACAGTCAATCCTCATTAAATTCAGAACATTCAGGCTGGAGCAGTGGCTCAGCAGTTTCTGCACTTGCCTGGCAAGCGCAAGGACCCGGGTTCAAACACCATCACCACGTACACAACTAAATGTCAGAGAAAAGAAGGCCAGATGAAAACATAAATAAAATTGATTCTCTCTCCCTCTTAAAAAAAATCAGAATATTCAGAGATTCCACATTTGCAAATGCTACTTGTCAAAATCTGTAACCTCAAAATCAATACAGTCCTCTCAGCATTGAGGAAGGATTGGTTTGAGGACCCCAACGGATACCAAAACCCTCAACCTTCAAGGCCCTCCTATAAAATGGCAGAGCATTTGCCCAAAGCCCTTGATATGTTAAGTAATCTCTAGATGACTTATGAAACCTAACACAATGTAAGTGCTTTATACAGCTGCTACTGTATCACAGAAAAGGAGGAAAGTCTGTATATGCTGGTCCCCACAATTTTCCTTTTTTTGGTACCAGGGATTGAACTCAGAGGTGCTTAACCACTGAGCCTCAACCCCAACCCTTTTTATTTTTAATTTTGAGACAGGGCCTCATTTACAAAATTGCTGAGGCTGGCTTTGAACTCACGATCCTTCTGCTTCAGCCTCCAAAGTTGCTGGAATTATAGGTGTGCACCACTATGCCCAGCTTGCCCCAATATTTTTGCTTTGGGGCTGATTGAACCCAGGAAATGGAACCTGCACACAGGGAGGGCTGATAGTACTCCTCCTGCCTTCAGGGTCATTCAGAGAAATGCCCAAAGTGCAGCGGGGTCAACACAGAGTTCCTCCAGGCTACACTCTGCCTTCTTGTTTCAGTTCCAGTACTAAATGCAAGCGTCCTTTTGATGGTTGGTTTACGGTAATGGTTTTCAAAATTGCAGGCTTTTTATTGATTTCACTCTTCAAAACGGTCCCCAGGCAGCCAGGTGCAGTGGCGCATGCCTGTAATCCCAGCAACTTGGGAGGCTGAAGCAGGAGGATCAAGTTCAAAGTCAGCCTCAGCAATCTGGTGAGGCGCTAAGAGCAACTTAGTGTGACCCTGTCTCAAAATATAAAAAAGCGCTGGCGATGTGGCTCGGTGGTTTAGCACCCCTGCGTTTAATCCCTCATAGAAAAAAAAAAAAAAAGAAATGGTCCCCAGGCACACATTTTTTAAGCTTCCTCATTTTTGCCCACATTTAGTATTTTTCTTTTTTGAGAACAGGGTCCTGCTAAGTTGCCCAAGCTGGCCTCAAACTTGCAATCCTCCTGCCTCAGCCTCCAGTGCAGCTGAGATTACAGGCTCATATGTCGGAGCACCTGGCAGGGTTGAAATTTTCTTTCCTTCTTTCTTTTTTTTTTTTTTTTTTTTAAGAGAGAGACAGTGAGAGAAAGAAAGAGAAAATCGACTTTATTTAGTTTTTCACGTGGCTTTCATTGCTCTGACACTTTGTTGGGTACGTGGTGCTGGGGTTTGAACTCTCATCTTCACGCGTAAAGGCTGAGCCACAGCTCCAGTCCAGGGTTGGAATTCTCTAAGTCACCCCTTCGTAGCTGAGACGTCTGCATTCTACCCTGTAGTATAAAGTTCACAAAACGTTGCATGACTGGAGATAAGGTAATGAGGTTCTAACGTTTTGCCAGTGCAACATTCAACTGAATATTTCAGTCAACTGAATGAATGAAAAATCAAAAACTATGTGTAACATTTATTAATGGAAAATGTTAATTATTTGTAAGTCAGCAGTTATGTAGAAAAGGAAGTCATCAATTTATTAAGACCAATGGGGAACACAAATATAGATATAATGCATAGTACATACATCTAATAGAGAACGTCTCTTTAAAATTTGCAGATTTTTGTCTTTTACATGTTTATTCTGCTTTGCCATTTTTAATCTATTTGTTTAGTTGGTTTTTTTTTTTAAAGAGAGAGGGACAGTGAGAGAGAGAAAGAGAATCAATTTTAATTAGTTTTTCATGTGGTTTTCATTGCTCTGAACACTTGTGTATCTGGTACGGGGGTTCGAACCCGCATCCTCACACCATGCCAGGCAAGCACTGTAACTGCTGAGCTACTGCTCCAGCCCCTTATGTGTAACTTTTTAAGAGTGACAGATTGCATATAATATTGAACCAATTAACCCTCTACTTTATTAATATGCAATAAATGATTCTAATTAAAAAATAAGCCAGGTGCAGTGGCCCACACGTGTAGCCCCAGTTAGTCAGGAGGCTAAAGAAAAAAAAAATCACAAATTCCAGGCCAGCCTGGGCAACTTAGTGACATCCTGGGCTGAAGGTGTAGCTTCGTGGTAGAGTAACCCTGGGTTCAATTCCCAGTACCAAAATAAGAAAGAAAGGCTGGGCATGCTGGCATACTCCTGTAATCCTGGCGACTTGGTGGGGGGCAGAGGGGCAGGAGCAGGAGGCTCACAAGTTCAAAGCCAGCCTCAGCAACTTAAGCAGTAAGCAACTTAGCAGGATGCTTTCTCAAAAAAGGAGGACTGGGGATGTGGCTCAATGATTTGGCACCCCAGGAACCCCCCTGCAAAAAAAGAGAGAGAATAAGTGAACCCCCTGCGAAGTGCTATCTGGTGTCCTGAAGCACAAGAAGGTTTCGATGTGTCCATGGAGAAAATGTATGTGTTAGATAAGATTCACCAAGGCATGAATTACAGTGCTGTTGGCGGTGAGGCCAACGTTACCTTCCCCCACCCCCACCCCATGTCCTCGCTTCTTCCTTTTACTCCCCACAGTACTGGGGACTGAACCCAGGGTGCTCCCCCTCTGAGCTACACCCCCATCCCTTTTATTTTATTTGGCTAAAGGTTCCCACTAATTTGCCCAGGTGATTCTCCTGCCTCAGTCTTAGCCTCCTGGGTAGCTGAGATGACAGGTGTGTCCCACCGTGCCTGGCTCCTTGCTTCTTTTTCTTTTTTTATTGGTGCCTTATAATTACACATAATGGGGAGTTTGTAATCAACAATATATTTTAAACAAGGTGTCTTGAAACAGAAGCACATAAAAAGGTTTATAAATTAATCGGTTGACAAACATCTGGTGACCGGAGACTTGTGGGCACCTAGCCCTACATTTCTCCTAGGAGCAATGGTCCAGTGTTGGCTAATTAAGTTCACAGGGACTTTATAGGGCATAACTATCACGAATAACAAGAATCAGCTCTCCTCGGGAGCATAGCATGGGAAACCACTGTACATCAACATCTTGGGGTAAGGATGGGCATTAAGATGAGGCAGGCCCAAGGCCCTGGGAATTCCACTTATTCCATTTATGTAGTCAATGAAGAAATGTCCAAAGGGGCTGGAGAGGTGGCTCAGTGGTTACAGCGCTTGCCTGGCATGTGCAAGGACCCAGGTTCAAACCCCAGCACCACGCATACAACCAAGTGTCCGAGAAACAAAGGCCAGATGGAAAATCAACAAAATTATCTCTTTTTCTCTCAATAATAAAATACTTTATTAAAAAAGATAAGAAATGTCCAAAGGTACCAGGACAATCAAAATGTGGAAACAGTCCAAATGCCCATCAACAGATGAATGGATAGACAAAGCGTGGTCTCTCTATACCAGGGAGACCTGGTATATTCAGCCTTAGAAAATTCCGACACGCGTGCACTGGATGAACCTTGAAAACATTACGCTAAGTTAAATAACAAAGAAACAAATATCGTGATTCCACTTACATGAAACACTTAGACACAGAAGAAAAAAATAGTGTTTAGAGGGGGAACTGGAGAGTTTTTATTTAATAGGGACAGAGTTTCTCTTTGGGAGAAGGTAAAAGTTCTAGACTTAAATGGGGGTGGTGGCTGCATGACATTGTCAACGTACTTAGTGCCACTAAGCTGTACACTTAAAAATAGTTATGATGGTGAGGAAGGACATCTAGGAGACTGGAGGGAGTATGGGGGAATCATCTCAGAAGGAGACCTCTGACCTCCGCGAGAAGTCCATTTAACACAGGGGGTCTTTTGGGGGAAACATGGATCCCTAGGGATCCCAAGGGGGGCAACCATGACATGGCATCTGCCTTGGCTAACTGTAAATATACATTTGTTCTTGATTGTTTGATAATGATTCCCCCTCATTTGTAAGTCCATATTCAACTAATAAAAAAAATAGTCAAGATGGTAAACTTTGTTGTGTGTGTGAGTGAGTGTGTGTGTATGTGGTGTGTGTGTGTGTATTTTTTTGGGGGGGAGGTGGAACTGGAGATTGAACCTGGGGATGCTCTACCACTGAGCTATATTCCCAGCCTTTTCCATTTTGAAATGGGTCTCACTAAGTTGCTGAGGCTGGCTTCAGACTTGTGATCTTCCTTTCAACCTCCTGAGTCTCTGGAATTACAGGTGTGCACCTCCACACCTGGCTTGGTTTGGTTATTTTTTTGAGAAGTCCCCTTTATTTGTTTTGGTACTGGGGATTGAACCCAGAAGGGCTCTGCCACTGAGCTACATCCCCCTCTCCTTTTATTTTTAATTTTGATACAGGGTCTTACTATAAGTTCCTCAGGGCCTCTCTTAATTGCTGAGGCTGGCACTGAACTTGCGATCCTCCTGCCACAACTTTCCAAGCCTGGCTGCCAACTTGCAATCCTCCTGTCTCAGCCTCCTGAGTTGCTGGGATTACAGACATACAGCATCACACCCAGCTTGGCCAAGCATTTTTAATGTCACATTGGGGTCAGTCCATCCTGGGTCCCATCCCACCCCATCACCCTGCTCCCTGTCCTGGCCCGAGCAACCCCAGCTGAGTTTTTGGCCCAGCCCAGCCCAGCCCAGCCTAATCCTATCTATTTCTCTGCTAAGTTATTTCTTTCTCCACTCCCTCTCCTTCCAGGAACTTACTCAACCACGACCTGGGAACTCTCTTTGTCTCTTTTTATTTCCAACTATAAACAGGCCATTTTCCTTTGTCCCTTGTATTTTTGGGATTAGATCCCTTACATAAGTGCCTCCTCTTCTTCCTTGTTCCCATTTTATCTTTTCTCCTCTTATTTTTTTTTTTAAGTACTCTTTAAAAAGTCATGGGAGGGTGCTACAGCGGTGGCGTGGGAGTTATAGTGCTTGCCTGGCATGCACAAGTACATGGGTTCGAATCCCAGCACCATGTACACAACAAAATGTCAGAGCAATAATGAAGTCCATGTGAAAAAAAGCTAAGTGAAGTTGATTCTCTCTCTCTCTCTCTCTCTCTCTCACTGTCCCTCTTTCTTAAAAAAAAAAAAATCATGGGAAAGGGGCTAGAGAGATGACTCAGTGGTAGAGTGCTTGCCTGGCATGCACTGGGTCCGTGGTTTGATTCCCAGCACTGTGTACACAAATAAATAAAGTAAAAATAAAACCAGATAAAAACATTTTTTAAAAAGTCATGGGAGGGGCTGGAGCGGTGGCTTAGCGGTTAGGGCGCTTGACTGGCATGCACGAGGACCCTGGTTCAAACCTCAGCACCACATACACAACTAAGTGTCTGAGGAATGAAAATCACATGAAAAACTAAATAAAGATTGCTTCTCTCTTTCTCTGTCTCTGTCCCCTCTTTCTTTAAAAAAAAAAAAAAGTTGTGGGAAATCTGGGTGTGGTGGTGCATGCCTGTAAACCCAGCAACTGGGGAGGTTGAGGCAGGAGGATTGTAAGTTCAAAGTCAGCTGTAGCCACTCAGTGAGGCCCTGCCTCAAAATAAAAATATATAAATATAAAGGTGTGGGGATGTGGCTCAGTGGTTAAGCATCCCTGGGTTCAATCCCTGGTATCCCCCCCAAAAAAAGTCATGGGAAAATATTCATAACCTGTCAGGTGAGGCTTTTCTGTTTTTTGGTTTGTTTTGTTCTGTTGCAATACGGGGGATTGGAACCAGCTGCACTCTGCCTTCACAAGAGTCATGTTCTTGGCATACATGACAGAAAAGAATTTCCAGCCCACTCATGTAATTCCAACTACTGGGGAGGCTGAGGTAGGAGAATTTCAAGTTTGAGGCCAGTCTCAGCAAATGAGTGAGGCCCTACGCAACTTAGCAAAAAATCTGTCTCAAAATACAAAATAAAAAGGGTTGGGGATGTGGCTCAGTGGTAAGGCACCCCTGGAGTTCAATCCCTGGTACCACAAGCGGAAAAAAAAAAAAAAAACCAACCCTAACAAATAACCTGGTTACCATGTAGCTCAGAGAGCGAGAACTGGCCTAGCATGTATGAGGCCCTGGGTTCCATTCCCAGCACTAAGCAAAAAAATAAAAAAGGACTTGCAGGGCAGAGCCATGTGAGGATTACACTAAAAAGGCAGGTACAGGGGCTGGAGCGGTGGCTCGGCGGTTACGGCGCTTGCCTGGCATGCCCGAGGACACGGGTTCAAACCCCAGCACCATGTACACAACCAAGTGTCAGAGCAATGAAAGCCATGTGAAAAGCTCAATAAAAATGAATTTTCTCTTTCTCTCTCACTGTCCCTCTTTCTTTCTTTCTTTTTTTAAAGAGGGGACAGTGAGAGAGAGAGAGAGAGACAGAATCAATTTTTATTTAGTTTTTCATGTGGCTTTTGTTGCTCTGAGACTTCACTGTGTATGTGGTGCTGGGGTTTGAACTCGCGTACTTGCGCATGCCAGGCAAGCGCTGTAACCGCTGAGCCACAGCTCCAGCCCCCATCTTTCTCTTAAAAAAAAAAAAGAAAAGGCAGGTACAGGACCTGAAACGGGGTGATACGTGTGCCCCACCCCCTTACTGACACACAGGACATTTATCATGCTTCTCCTTGACAGGACAGGAACAAAGATGGGGGTGGAAGGGAGGGAAGCAAAGAAGTGAGACCCCTCAATGGTGCACAGGAACAAAGTAACAGAGGGCAGATTCCTTCGGCATTGCTGGGTCCGGACTCTCGCAGGGCCTAAACAGGCCTGGGAACCCCGGGTGAGCTACTGGACCTCTCTGATCCTGTGTTCCCCCAAACATATCCAAGAGGCATGTCATGAGGGTCTATTCAATCATAAGGAGGGCAAAGTGTAGTCCCAGCTACTCGGGAGGAGGAGGTGGGAGCAGAAGGGCTGCCTTGAGCCCAGGAGTCGCAGGACAGCCTGGGCAAAGAGTAAAACCCCATCTCAAATAAATAAATTCCATCATAAAATAGCCCTGAGCCCGGAGAAGGAGGCAACTGCTGTGTTGTTCAGGAGGGTTGAAGGAGGAAGGAGGTAAGGAAGAATGAAGGGCAACCAGAGGGGAGATAAGGAACTAGGTGGAGAGGCACTCTGGGAAGGATCCCGGGAGGCGGCTGCAGTGGGAGGGGCAGCTCAGAGATGCTGAGATGTCAGGGAGATAAGATGCCTAAGTGGCCACCCCAGGCCCCAGGGCAGTGAGGGTAAGTGAGGACACACCTGGCTCCAGCATACCCTGTCCTCAGCTCTCCAAGAGGTGGAAACTGCAGGCGGCCCCCACCCAGCCCTCCCAGGCCACTGGGTGTCATCTGGGTGACAGCAGACCTATCCCTAACACCTCCAGGAAGTGGGTCACTGCAAGTGGGTGTCCACACCCCTCCACCCCACCCGCCCCGCCCCGCTTGGGGCCATAGAAAGGGGTGATGAAATGTGATGAAACCGGCCTCAGGCCCCAGCACAATCCCTGGCAAGGAAGCCCCTCGCAACAGTTGGCTTCTAGGGAAAAAAAGACAATTAGACTCCAAGCTCAACTTTGCTGTGGATTTGTGGTGCCTCTTGTGTCAGGCACTCCCGTTCTCTAGATCTCAGCACACTTCTGCAAAAAGAAATAGTGAGAGCCAGGCATGACGGTGCGTGCCTGTAATCCCAGCATCTTGGGAGGCTGAGATGGGAGGATTGCAAGTTCAAGACCAGCCTCAGCAACTTGGTGAGGCCCTAAGCAACTTAGCAAGAACCGGTCTCAAAATACAAAAATAAGGGGCTGGAGCGGTGGCTCAGCGGTTTCAGCGCTTGCCTTGCAAGCATGAGGACCCGGGTTCAAACCCCAGCACCACGTACACAACTGAGTGTTGGAGCAACTAAGGCCATGTGAAAAACTAAATAAAGTTGTTTCTCTCTTTAGAAAAAAAAAAAAAAATACAAAAATAAAAAGGGGGCCTGGAGCAGTGGATCAGTGGTTCAGATGCTTGCCTGGCATGTGCAAGGATGTGGGTTCAAATCCCAGCACCCATGTACACAACTAAGTGTTGGAGCATCAAAGTCCACATGAAAAACTAAATAAAAATTGATTCTCTCTTTCTCTCACTGTACCTCTTAAAAAAAAGGGGGGGGGCTGGGGATCTGGCTTAGGGGTTAAATGCCTCTGGGCTCAATTTCCCATGCCAAAAAAAAAGGAAAAGAAGACAACGAAGAAATAAACAGTGGGGGGCTGGAGTGGTGGCCCAGTAGCTATGGTGCCAGGACCCAGGTTCAAACCCCAGCACCACATACAGGACTATGTGTTGGAGAAACAAAGACCAGATGGAAAAATAAATAAAACTGATTCTCTCTCTTTCTCTCTCCCTTTCAAGAGAGAAAGAGTGGGTAGGTTGGAATATTATTAAGTGAAAAAAAAACCAAACATGCTATCAAGCCATGAAAAGACATGGAGGAACCTTAAATGCATAAGGCCAATCTGAAAAGGCCACCTACTCTGTGATTCTGACGATAGGACATTCTACAGTTATTACAGGAAAAGGCAAAACTATAGAGACAATGAGAAGATCAGAGGTCATCGGTTGGGAGAAGGACTAAAACAGAATTGTTAGGGCAGAGCATGTCATTACGCATGTGTCAAACCCACATCATGTAAGATGCCAGGAGCAAACTGCCATGAACCATGGAGGAGGACAACACACCGGCGCTGGCTCAATCTTGACACTCACGCCACGCTGATGCAAGGTTCTACTAACCGGAAAAGGGAAGGGATAAGTAAAAGATCTTCATACTCTCTACTCGGTTCTTCCGAAATCCCAAAACTGCTAAAAATACATATATAAGTCAAGCGTGGTGACACACACCCGTAATCCCAGCCAACTCCAAAGGCTGAAGCAAGAGGATCCCAAGTTCAAGGCCAGCCTTGGCAGCTTAGCAAGATCCTAAACAATTTAGCAAGAAATTAAATTAAATTTAAAAAGGGCTGTAGATGTGGCTTGGTGGTTAAGCATCTCTGGGTCCAATCCCTGGTACCAAATGAATAAATAGATAAAAATGTTCTACATTATACATAGAATATGTATTCTATTAAAAAATAAAGTGGGGAAGTAGGGAAACCAAGTCTTATACTCTTTTCTCCCTGGCCTTTATTTAGGTTTCTAAAATAAAATGGTGGCTCAGCAGTTAGCGCCCTTGCCTGGCATGCATGAGGACCCGGGTTCAAACCCCAGCACCATGTACACAACTAAGTGTAAGAGAAACGAATGCCAGATGGAAAAATAAATAGAATTGATTCTCTCTCTCTCTCAGTGGGAAAGGGGGAGGTGGGAGAAGAAAAGTACTTGAAAGGCCAAAGTATTGAACCACAACAATAGGTTTCACCTTAAGTCAGTTGTCCTGTGAAAATTCAGGTCTTACAATGGCTGAGTTACCTAAGGAGTCTGCCAGGCAGAGGGACTTGAAGGACTCCCCAAGGAAGGCCATGAAATGGCAATTTCCCCAGGGCAATGACAGAATATACCCCGTGGACTGCTCAGCAACCACCTATTTCACCAGCCTTGGGGAAGGGTTTGCCCGCCAGCCACTGTGCCAGACAGACCAACCTCACCCTACCAAACCAGGCACCCATGCAGCCCAGGCCCTGAGGGAGGAGCTCAGGTGCACATCTGGCCAGAGCCAGGCAAGAGTGCTGGGCACTAGAGCGCAGCCCTCCAGGACCCAAGTGCACCAAGAAGCCACATGGACCCTGGAGACATCGATAGACTCTGAAGAGCAGCACTCTTTCACTCTACCACACTCAAGTTCAAAGCCTTAATCACCCCTGGCAAAGGGGCTGCTCCTGGGGTGTGCACGATGCCATAGCTCCCAGCACGCAGGAGTGGGTCAGGAAGGACAGAGCTTGGACAGGAGACAGAGGGCAGCATCCAATGACCCCTGGTCATTTTTCATAGAAATGTTCTCTCCCAGAGCCACCCTGGCTGGACAGGGGTAGGGATGAGGACTAAAATGCTCCAGAAATTCTGCTAATGGCCCCAAACCCTCAGGTCCTAGCTGAGGCCACCACAGCGATGGACCCACCCTGACCCAAAAAACTCACCCCCTCTGATTCCCTCCTCACCAGTCACACCCAGTGGCATGACAATCACCCCACCTCCCATTCCACAATGCACGGTCATCAATTGGGAAACAAAGCCATGTAAAAGAATGAAATCAAAGTGGGGGAACCAGCCTTTGATTTGGGGGTTGGGGACAGCCCAGCCTGATCCAGCAGGCACCCTCCATCAGTCAGAGCGATTGCCCCACAAACCAAGCTGCGCACCTGGGCCTCTTAATCTGAAGAGTTATCTATGGCAGGGGCTCTGCCAGGAATTTCATGGAAGGGTCTGTCCCACTTCCTTTTCAAAAATCATTGTTGAGGTGTGCCACGCTCTGGTACCACCTTTGCCCCTGCAGAAAAGCCACGGTTCAGGGCATCAAACTCTAACCTCATTTTCAGAGTCCCTCACGCCCATCACCTTCCTTTACAGATTGTCCATTTAAATGAATTTTCTCCAAAAATGTATATACAGCACACCTAGCAATGGCTTGTATCTAAAATATTAAAGCCAAAGAGAAAACCGGCAAAAGATGTGTATGCTTCAAAGAAGTTTTGCAAACAAGCATATAAAAGCGTCCCACATCCCTCACCAGTCATTAGAAAAATGCAAATTAGAATCACAATGAGATTCCACTACACACCAACCAGAATGACAGTTCCAAGCCCTGGTAAGCACACGGAGCGATGGGACTCAGTGGAGTTCCTCTGATGGATACGCAGTTAGCAGAAAACCCTCCAGCCCTCAGCTCACTACAGGTTCTCTCTGCTCAGATATCTTTCCTTCCGGGCTGGAGCAGTGGCTCGCCGGTTGCGGCGCTTGCCTGGCATGCACGAGTACGCGGGTTTGAACCCCAGCACCATATGCACAACCAAGTGTCCGAGCACCGAAAGTCCATGAAAAACTAAATAAAATTGATTCTCTCTCTCTCTCTCTCTCTCACTGTTCCTCTCTCTTAAAAAAATAAATAACTCAATAAATAAAATCGATTCTTTAAAAAAAAAAGATATCTTTCCTTCTCTATCGATATACACGACAAGTTGGGTGACTCTCAAAAGTATTATGTCAAGAGAAAGAAGCTGGGGGGGAGGGATTAGGAAGGATATCTAGGAGACTGGAGGGAAGGAGTATGGGGGAATCAACTCAGAAGGAGATCTCCGACCGCCACGAGAAGTCCACTTAACACAGGGGTTCTTTTGGGAGTAACACAGAACCATGGGGAACCCAAGGCGGGCATCCATGACATGGCATCAGCCTTGGCTAACTATGCGAAATATGTTTGTTCTTGATTGTTTGATAACGATTCCCCCCTCAACTGTAACTCCATATTCAACTAATAAAAGAGAGAGAGAGAGAGAGAAAGAAGCCAGACCCAGAAAGCTATGTAACTAAATGATTCTACTTACAAGACATTCTTGAAAAAGCAAATGACAGGAACAGAGAACAGATCCATGCTGCCAGGAGACAGGCATGAGGAAAGGGGGGAGAATGGCTGCAAATGAAGAAATCTGGGGAGTCGGAACTGTTCTGTAGCTTGACTCTGAGGGTTAATGTGCAACTCCGTTGGTCAAAACCTACGCAACTCTACATTTTACTATATGGGAACTAAAAAAATTTAAAATAAGTTCTGGGTTGAGGGTATAGCTCAATAGCAGGACACTTGCCTAGCATTTGAGAGGCCAGGGGTTCAATCCTATGCAATGAAAAGAAAAAAGAAAGAACAGCCGGGTGCGGTGACAGCATGTGCCTATAATCCCAGTGACTCAGGAGGCTGAGGCAGGAGGTTCTCAAGTTCAAAGCCAGCCTCAGCAACTTCGTAAGGCCCTTCAGCAACTTAAGGAGACTCTCAAAATAAAAAGTAAAAAGGGGGCTGAAGTGTTGGCTCAGCAGTTACGGCGCCTGCCTGGCATGTGTAGGTATGAGGGTTCAAACCCCAGCACCACGTACACAACCAAGTGTCTGAGCAACAAAGGCCACGGGATGAACTAAATAAAGTTGATTCTCTCTTTCTCTCTCTTACTGTCCTTCTCTCTAAATAAATTAATTAATTAAATAAAATTCTAGTTTCCAGCTTTAAAATAAATATAAAAAGGACCAGGGATGTGCCTCAGTGGAAAAATGTCCCTGGGTTCAATCCCTGGGATCTCCATACCCTACCCAGAAGGTACAGCTCAAATCCACTTCACTCATATCTCCCCTCCTCTAATCATTTCATGAAGAAAGCCCTCAAAGCACCACATTTCTTATCTGCACAGATCTTTCCTGCTTTGGGTCCCTCTCTCTCACACACACAGAGCTATCAAAACCCTCCCCATCTGCAAAGCCAGGTCAAATGCCCCCTCCTCTGTGAAGCCTTCCCTGACTGCTCCCAGCTGCAGCAGAAAGAATCACCCTCTACCAGGCACCCACAGTACGCACTTGTGCCTCTAACGAGCCCTTCTTTTGTCTCGTAGATTATCATTATCTATTCATAATTTGTCTCCCCCCTAGACAGTAAGCTCCTTAAGGACCGGGACCGTCTATCCATGTTACCCCATTGTCTAGTGCCTGGCACACAGTAGGTAATCTGTGACTGCAACAGACCAGCCAAGGGCTCAGGCCAAGGGAGGAGAGCAGACAGTGCTGGGGCTGCCGGTATTCTGAGGAGGGTACAGGAAGCCACCCGCGTGGCCCTACTTGTGCTTTTGCATAAGCAGCAAACAATTGCTTAAACTCCCAAGTGCTGGAAGTGACCCCACCTCCCATTCCAACACCAGCCCATGCAGCTGACGATGGAGCACTGCTAAGGATGTTTTGCTTCCTGCACACCCGCCGACAGCACTGTTCCAAGCCCTAGGCAGACAGACTCGCAGGACAAACCCGCTGAGGGAGTGGAGCCTGTCCCCTCATCAGGGCGCTGTCATTTCTCAGTTCCAGAAGGCAGCAATAATTGATGGCGCCTATCTGACGTGAAGTCAATTTTGTGTTGCGGAATTACCGTCGCATTGGCATGGCCTATCAGGGACTCCACAGGGACACTCCACAGTTGGCCCTTTCCAAGCAAATCACAGCCTCTCCCTCTTACAAATTCCAGCTTATCTAGATTATAAGGACCATTTATAGGTCGTTTATTTGACAAACACTTACAGAGGCTGAGCAGGAGCCAAAGAACTAAGCAGTTCACAAATACCAACTCACTTAATCTTTACATCAATTGGATGAAATTGGTTCTATTAATATTATCCATATTTGGCAGGTGGAGAAACCGAGAGACCCTGCAGTTAAAGCACTTCCCTGAGGTCCACATCTGTTCAGTGGCAACGAGGGACTCAAGTCCAGGAAGACTGGCTATAAAATTACATGGTCCACCAATAAGTCGAAATCATGGTTGAATTTTAAAAATCTATAATTATTTTCCTTGTTGAATAAATTGTACCATTTCATCAGCGGCGGAGGCGGGGGGAACCCTACATAATCCAAACAGTACCCACTGGCTCCATGAGGCTGTTTGAGCACCGGAACGTGGCAGATCAAATTGGGATATACTGTTAAGTGTAAAATACATACTGGGTTTCCAATACTTTGTGCATGGAAAAATATGAGCTATCTCATTAATCCTTTTTAATACCGATTCTAGGTTAAAATGATAATTTTACCGATATGGCAGGTCAAATAAAATCTATTATTACAATTCATTTTACCACATTTTTACTTTTTAAATGTGGCTCCTAGCAGGGTATGGTGGTGCATACCCGTAATCCCAGCTACTTGAGAGGCTGAGGCAGCAGGATTCAAATTCAAGGTCAACCAGGCCACTTAGCAATATCCAGTCTGGGGATGCAGGTCAGTGATTGCCTAGCATGTGCGACACCCTAGGTTCAATCCCCAGTATCACCAAAAAATAAATAATTATGGCTTCTAGATAACTTAAAATATTTCTGTAGGACTACTATGTTGCTTGGATCTACGATCAATGTTCTTAATCCACGCTGGGTCATTTTCCCCATCCCAGGCCTCAGGACAGGACCAAGTCTGCACCTTGCCTCTCACAACTTGCTCATTCAGCCTGCACAAAGATGACGGGGGAGGCAATAACGTCCAAGTCTTCCCTTTCTCCTCGACTCTAACTACCCTGATACTGCCCCTCTCCCAGCTTTACGTCCAGTTTGGAAAGCAGGTTAGCTCCACCTTCCTCCGCAGGAATCCCTGAATCCCTGAATGTCAAAGTGGTGACATCATCCGGTGCAACCTCATAAACTGAGGCGCAGGACCACAGAATCGAGGAGAAAGAGGCAGTAGAGGTCATCTACTCCAATTTCCCATCCAGCGTAGAGACCTCCTCCTGGGCATCCTGAATAAGTTATAAAGGTGTTCTAGGTGCTGCGTGCAGCCGCACGCACCTGCAATCCCAGCAACTCCGGAGGCTAAGGCAGGAGGATCACAAGTGCAAAGACCACCTTGGCAAGGCCCTCAGCAAGTCAGCAAGACTTGTCTCAAAATAAAAAAATAAAAAGGGCTAGGGATATAGCAGGTCAGTGGTTAAAAAAAAAAGTTCCGCTTAATGAAGTTATTTACAGAAGGAGAGAGAGAGGAAGAGAGAATCAAGTTTTATGCAGCTTTTCATGTGGCTTTCATTGCTCCAACACTGTTGTGTACGTGGTGCTGGGCTTCGAACTCGCGTCCTCGCGCATGCCAGGCAAGCACCATAACCGCTGAGCCACCACTCCAGCCCCTTGTTTTCTTTTTTATGAATTTATTTCTTTCTCTTCCAGTTTTTCAACAGTGGATGTATTAATTTTAAGAATTTGCAAAAATAAAAATTTGATTTTATCTTTCTGCTTCATCTCAGCAATTCTAGCCAATGGAGATGATCGTGAATCCTGGTTCTTTCTTACAATGCTTATTATCCTCAATACTCACAGGACTGATTGAAAACGAAAAAGAAGAGACGGCTCTGTGGTGCATGGCTAGAAACCTCCCTCTGGGTAACGGAAACCGCATGGTCAGAGAGGTCCTTCAGCCAGCTACACAGCCACCTACTGCTATCTCATCGGGACACATTATTGCTCCTGGACCCAAGAAAATCATGAGACGAAATCCTTACTGAATACCTCTTCACCCAAAGGAGGCTTTTCCCCAAGACTTGGTAGAGTAAATCCACATGGGCTATTAGCAATCTCAACTTCATTTTCAATGTCTCCATGGACGTTTTGTTCAAAAGTGACCTAGAAGGCTGAGGGTGTGGCTCAGCAGCAGAACACTTGCCCAACACGTACAGGGTCCCAGGTTCGAGCGACAGCACTGTTAAGAGACAGCCAGATGCAAATGGTGGGCTGGAAGAGCTCTTTGCACAATGTCTCAGTTTTCCAGAAGGCCCCGCTCAGGACCAGCATCACAAAAACCAACAAAATCTGACTCTGACTTAGAATTGGAGCTCCGCGGTCTGCTACTTCCAGCATCCCTGTCTTGTTGCTTGAAGAAATAAAACAAGCTATGGCTGACCCCATCCCTACCCTCCTCCCAGACCCTGGCAGTGGTTCTGCGCTCACTCACTCCTGGAGCTTCTCTCAGGACCTCAAAAGTTGATCCATAAAAATCTGGGAACCTAAACTCACTCAGGGCAATTCATGTGGACTGACTCTCACTTCCCCCAAAGCAAAGTGCTCCTTAGGTCTCTCATGATATCTGTCCTGCCCTTACAAAGGGGAGGGTGAGATAAGAATCTTCTGCCTCCCAGAACATTCCACCCTCTGCCTCAGGCAGGAATCTCCCCCGGCCTGTCTTGCTGATTGTGGCTGAAGAAATCCCTCCTCCAGCCACCCCAGGTCTGTGGCCTCCCCACCCAGAGCTCTGCCCAACAACATTGCCGCCCCGGCAACTACTACTCAAGGCCCCACGCCAGGATGGAGGGCAGCCAGGAAGAAACAACTCCAGCCTTTCATCCTGGCCAGGGCGACTCACGAACACATCTCAGGGGCTCCAAGGGAAGGGGAAGACATGTTTTTGGCAGGGATGAGCTTGGCATGAGCAGAGGCGGGCATACACAAGATGTTTGCTAGGAGGACACAAAGCTGAGCCCACAGCCAAATAATGGGCCCTCAGAGCTCAAGTTTCCCTCTGAGTCAACAGCCCCCTTGGAGAAGAGCCCCACCCCAGTGGCCTGCTCTGTGTGTCATCAGCCCCTCCCCAGTGCCCTTTGCACTGCCCCTAACACTCCACCGGATATATAATCCCATCCCCCAGGAGGGTCACCCCTGCCTTAGCACAGCTCCCATTTCCTGCCCCTGGTGACTGCTCTGAAGTCTATTGTTCCCATGAAGTTTGGGTCAAAGGAAGCCGGGTCCCCACCCATGGGGGCGCTTGCCTGCCCACACCAAGCCAAGCCGAGGAGCTGGCCCACACTCCAGAGCCTAGCCCATCCTCCAGCCTCTCCAGGACCTTGCCTGTATAAATGCAAGAGGATGTGGGCACAGACCTGAAGACTGGAGGCCTGCTGGAACACTTCCCAAAGATCTAGTCCCTACCAGCTGAAGGCCCCAAGACCAGATCACACAGGTGATTAGGACAGCTGATAGCCAGACGGTAAAACAACAAGCCAGGAGAAAAGTGTCACTTCCGAAGAGGTCGAGACAATGCTGGAATCGTAAGGCAGGACTTGAACACTGGGTGCTCCCCGTGACAGGGGCCTGCCCTACCCTGCCCCACGCTGCCCTGCCCCCGCCTCCACCTGGGCCCCTGGGCTACTGACACCCCGAGGGTGCTGGAGAGCAGCTGTTCAGCTCCAATTTTAGAGCTTTAAAAAGAGCTGTGGTCCTAACTTCTGCCAAGAAAGGATCACAGGGGCAAAGGGAGACAGGCAAGGTAAAGCCACCCTCACAAGCCCTGAATTTCCAACTGCCACTAGCCTGGTCACAACTACAGGAAAGGCAAGGCCCGAAGCCAGGGACCAATGTCCTCCACTTCCACTGGGAAGGGGGAGGAGGAGTCACAGGTTTGGCAATAGGGATTACTTTCTGACAGTCACAGGCACTAGACCGGAATGGAAGCCAAGAAGGTTGTGACATTTCCATCCCAGATCTGAAAAGATAGGGAAGCTGGACTCACTCAATGGTACAGTGTATGCTTCGCATACACCAGGCCCTGGGTTCTATCCCCAGCGTGCGCGCGCACACACACTCACACGCACACACACGCACGCGCACACACATACACACAAATGAAAGAGAGATATGGAACCCTTCTCCACTTCATGAAGTAATGTGCAGACCATGGAGGGAAAAAAAAAGGATAGGTCCGAAAGATCTCCTGAGGGCCCCTACCAGACTTGGCTGGCTCAGATCCCACCCCCCTGGTAAAATGGCTTCTTCCCCTGCAGCTGAGAGTTTTCTGCTGGGACACCGGAGAGTAAATGAGCCTCCAGCAACCGCATCTGAGCCACAGGATGGTGGACACTACCCGAAGGCTACTGCGGCCTCCAGGCCTGTTACGTGCAGGAGGCTGGGGAGGTGGGGATGCCAGGGCATTGGAATACTCCAAGCAGGAGACCACGCAAAGAGAAGAATGTGTGTTATACACAGGTTGCAGATTTTAAGGAAGTTATAGTCCCTCTAGGAGCCTCAGTTTCCCCATGTTTAAAATGGGGGAGGGTAAGCCCCATGTGATGGCGCACATCTGTAATCCCAACAGCTCAGGAGGCTGAGGCAGGAGGATCACAAGTTCAAAGCCAGCCTCAGCAACTTAGTGAGGCTCTAAGCAACTTAGTGAGACTCTGTCTCAAAATCAAAAATAAAAAGGGCTGGGGATGTGGCTCAGTGATTAAGTAGCCCTGGGCTCAATTCGCAGTAAAAGAACAAACAAATAGATATATAAATAAAACGAGGGGTTTAGAACTGACACTAGAGTATCCAACAATGTTCAGGCTTGGGGCAAGGCAAACTAGGAATTAAGGGAGTTGGAAACTGTGTTCCCTGGTGACAAAGAACCTCTACCTGGGCCACTAGCTACTCTGGGGTCCTAAGGACGAAGAACATGGTTCAGGGCCTGGCCCATAGCAAAAGCTCAATTCATGACAGCTAAATATGCATGATGAACAGGGCACGGCTTCTCCAAATGTGTTAAGAGAAACATTAACTCAAAAAACATATCCCTAAACCAGGCACGGTGGTGCACATCTGTAATTCCAGTGGCTGGGGAGGCTGAGTCAGGAGGATCGCAAGTTCAAAGCCAGCCTCAACAACTAAGTGAGGCAACTTAGCGAGGCCCTAAGCAACTTAGTGACACCTTGTCTCAAAAGAAAATATAAAAAAGGGCTGGGGCAGGGGGCTGGAGCAGTGGTTCAGCAGTTACTGCGCTTGCCTGGCAAGCATGAGGACCTGAGTTCAAACCCCAGCACCACATACACAACTATGTGTTGGAGAAACAAAGGCCAGCTGAAAACGATAAATAAATTAATTCTCTCTTTCACTCTCTTCCTCTCTCTTAAAAAAAGGGCAGGCACTCGTTATTTGGCTCAGTGGTGAAGCACGCTAATCCCATGCAGCTGTGAGGGTGAAGCTCTGGGTTCAATCTCCAACACTGCAAACAAACAAAAAACCACACACAGAAAAAAAGTCACACTAAACCCTGAACGGTGGGGGGGGGGGGCAAAGGGTCCTTGCTAAAACAAGCTTAGGAAAGCACTGGGGACAATATCTGCAAGGGGATCCCTGGGTGTGTCAAGCACTGTGATGGGAGGTGCAAACACCCCCCCCCCATTATCCATCAGGAAGCTAAGCCCAGACCTTAAAGGGCGAGGTGATTCTCACCACAGCAGCTCCATCCTCAGGGTGGACAGAGGGGCAAAGACCAGAGCCTGCACCCCTTTAACAGCTTCTCCCTCCTTCCTTTCAAGAAGCTCGAAACGTTCTATCTGCATCAGGAATGCAGGAAGAATTCTGATGCCACATCTGTCTGTGATGCTCCCCTCCAGCCATCACCCACCATATACTGTTGCTCCTGCCAATTGCCTGGACACTGCCAGCAAACCAGAAGCATCCCTTACCTCCTGGACTGGAACTAAAGTACTCACGCAATGAGCTACTCATTCTTCCCACAGAGGAGTGTCGCGTGGTCTAACAAGTTGTAGAGAATGAGCCATTCGGGACTGGGGGCGTAGATCAGGAGTAGAGAGAGCACTTGCCTAGTAAGCATGAGACCCTGTGTTCAGTTCCCAACACCACACATGTGCAGAGAGGGGCGGGGGGGAAGAAAGAAGGAAAGAGGAAAGAAAAGAAGGAGGGATTCTTCCAGGTGATTGCCTCCTTAGCTCCAGCATTGAACCAGTAAAAGTAGTTCAGGGCTGGTAAACATCAACACCTATTTGTCCTTGGGGCCAACGTGAAAGCACTCTTTATACACATCTGAAGCTCCAAAATGCTC
>PVKS010031819.1:0-23124 GCA_004027875.1 Aplodontia rufa
TTTTTTTTTTTTTTAAGAGAGAGGGACAGTGAGAGAGACAGAAAGAGAGAAACAACTTTATTTAGGTTTTCACATGGCCTTCATTGCTTCAACACTTAGTTGTGTACGTGGTGCTGGGGTTTGAACCCAGGTCCTCGTGCTTGCCAGGCAAGCACCAAAACCGCTGAGCCACTGCTCCAGCCCCATAATAAGAGCTTTTTATTAATGTCAGAGAAAACCATTATAATTTATTTTTTCTTCCCCATGAAGTCAATAACTGAAAACGTGTAAGTCATTTTGATCTTATTATATATGAGTGTACTCTCTGAGAAGGTGACAGTAGCTTCCAGTGACATAGTTAGCCTGTTCTAAATTCTGATAATTTTAATAATTCTAGCAAAGTCTTTAACACTGATCATCAAATATAATAAAAGTCTGGACAGACAGATGGATGAGGAAACAAAAAGAAAGGAAGGAAGTAGAAAAGAAGAAAGAAAATCCCCTAGGGAGCTTTTTATAAAAGTATAAAATCCCAAGTTTTACTCCCCAAAATTAGCTAAGGTCTGGCATGGGAGCTCAAGAATTTGCATTTACTCAGTGGCTTGGGAGGCTGAGGCAGGAGGATATCAAGGTCAAGGCCAGCCTCAGGAACTTAACGAGTCCCTGTCCCAAAATAAAAAGAGCTGAGGATGTGGCTCAGTGGTTAAGTGCCCTTGGTTTCAATTCCTGATACTAAAAAAAGTTTTTCTTTTTGCATTTATGTAAGATGTCCAGGTAATTTGAGAAACTCAAGTGGCACAACTTGGTAAATTAGACTATGTACAAATAAAACACTTCTGAAGAGTAAAACAACAAAAGTGATCGAAAGGAACATTGGGACATGTGCAACAGTATCCATCTAATAAGATAAAACATTCTTCCGAATCATTGAGGAAGATTAACGAATCACTGGCAAAAGAAGCAAAAGCCTTACATAGTTCACTAAAGAGGAAATAAAAATGGCCAGTTATTGCACTTGACCTCACTAAATCTTAAGGCTATGCAAATTTACATAGCAAGTATCCACGTAGGGTGGACGATGATACCAAAAAGGAAAACTAAAACATGTCTTCTGAGCTGAGCTGTGCATACCTGTAATCTCAGCATTTTGGGAGGCTGAGGCAGGAGAATTTCGAGTTCAAGGCCAGTCTCAGCAACTTAGCAAAACTGTCTCAAAAAATAAAAAAGGGTCGAGGGTGTAGCTCAGTGGTTAAGTGTTCCTGGGTTCAAATCCCTGGTTCCAGAAAGAAAGAAACGTGCCTTCTGGTTGATATAGATGGGTGATCTTTATTTTTTTATTTAAAATTCAAATTTACTTAGGTATTCCATGTTTTTATTTGCTAACTTTACACCTAGGAAGGATTTTTTTTTTTTAAACAAAGCAAAAACATGGGACTGGAGCAGTGGTGGCTCCGCAGTTAAACAGCGCCTGCGTGGCATGCAAGTTCAAACCCCAGCACCACGTACATAGCAAAGTGTCCAGTAATGAGTCACATGAATAACTAAATAAAGATTGCTTCTCTCCTCTCCCCCCCTTCTTTAAAAAATAAATAAAGAAAGAAAAAACAAACACCACCCCTTCAAAAAAAACAAAAGCCCCAAGGCTGAGGAGTGCTAGCAAGAGACTGAGGAAAGAGGAAAGAGCAGAGCTGCTCTCTCAGCTGAGGGGTTCTAGAGGACAGTCTGGCAGTTTCTACTGAGGTCCTCTTGGACTCAAAATTCCATTTGCATATCTGCTCAATCTACTGAAATACTCTGACTCATCAATTCCACTTGTAAAGTTTACATTTGTTTAACTTTTCACTGAAAGCCCCTAGATTTTCAAGAATACATGATTTACAGGCATTTATACAAACATGCGAGATATGTACAAGGATGTTCACTGTAGCATCATTTTCAAAAGATAATAGATAAAAAATTGGAAACAGGCAAATGTCTACCAATAGGAGCTCTGTAATACATAGTGATGTTATGGAATTCTTTGCTGCTATCAAAATGAAAAAAGCAGATCAATATTTCTGACATGGGGAAAAAATCTGAATTATGTGGGTGAATAAGAGGGGTGGGGAAAGTAGTTTGAAAAAAGTGTATATAAGCTGGGCATAGTGGCTCATGCCTGTAATCCTAGCAACTCAGGAGGTTGAGGCAGGAGGATCATAAATTCAAAGCCAGTCTCTGCAACTTAGTGAGACCGTGTCTCAAAATATAAAGTTAAAAAAAAAAAAAAAGGCTGGGGATTGGCTCAGTGGTTAAGCACCATTGGATTCAATCCCTAGTACCAAAAAAAAAAAAAAAGAGTGTTTATAATCTCATTTTTGTAAATAATATCACAATAAATTAGGGTGTAACAGAGAAAAAATAATTTGGTGGAATTTTCACCAATCTTAACAGGAAGAATTATTAATGTCACTACATTATTTGTCTAAATGTTTGGATTTTTTTTACAAGAAGAACATATCATTTGAGTGAAAGAGAACAAAAGTAGTTTGAAAATTAAATGAAAAGGAGAAAACAGATATCTTGTTTATCAAAATATTGCCTCCTACGAACCTGATCATATTGAAGTATTATGTGACAGTTCAGAGATGAAGCACGACCTATAAATGATGTGAAACACAAAGACGCCAAGTCTTCTCGGTTCCTCAGGGCGTTTTTTTCTGTTTGTTTGTTTTTGTACTGGGGACTGAACCCAGAGATGCTTAACCACTGAGCCACATCCCCAGCCCTTTTTAATTTTTATTTTGAGACAGGGTCTCGATAAATTGCTGTGACTGGCCTCAAACTTGAGACGCTCCTCCCCGTTCAGCACCACCATGCCCTGCTTTCTCAGGATCTTTAGCAGAGGGTCTTAATAGTAAAGTCCTTGCCCTTCAGTGAACTAGTAAAACATGTTTCAGGGTATGTTTCAATTTATCTTCTGCTTCAACCTGTACTCTCTGGTCTGGCTTTTTAGTTAGTTTTAGGTTTAGTTTGTTGGGTTTTGTTTGTTTGTTTTGTTTTTTTGTTTAAGAGAGAATCGATTTTTTTTTTCATGTGACCTTCGTTTCTCTGACACTTCGTTGTGGATGTGGTGCTTGGATTTGAACCTGCATCTTTGCACATGTCAGGCAAGCACTGTAACCACTGAGCAACCGCTCCAGCCCCAGTTTTAGTTATTTTCAATTAAAATAGATTTTAATTTATTGGCATGCTAGATTTCAGTAGCCTTCTAGAATGTGTCCTGTACAAATTCCACCTGTGAGGAGCCCTCCCAACCCCAACCCATTCTGTTTACTTTTTCTCACTCTTTACTGGCTACCTAATAACAGTTCTCTGTCCTCAACAGACTTCGCTGCTCTGTAATAATTCCTTGACCTGCTCTTAGTGCATTCCTTATCATGGATGTTTGAAAATACCCAGTCAGTTGAATCACCACTCCCCTGGGTAGTCCTAGAACTAAGGGAGCTTAGGAAGCATCTCATTCCATTTACTTATTTGATAAGGGACTAAAGTCTTGATATTAAATGACTTCCAAAGTCGAATGGAGGTTAGGCCAAGGGTTATATTGATTTGGGGTATGAGCATAATTAACATTCATGCAAAGCAGGCATTGAGAAATGCACCTACATCATTGGTTGAAACCTATGCAAAGCAGGCATTGAAACTAAGCACCAAAGTCATTGGTTAAAATCTATGCCAAACAGGTAGCAATTCTTTCCAAGTTCCTGTATTTGTCCACCATTTCTTAGTTTTCCCACCTCAGGGACAAAGGAGTTGCTCCCACAGGTGAGCCTCATGGTCATTTGCATATGAAGGCCCTGAGCATGCCCTGTCAATCACTCTCTACCTGCTAGCTCTTAGACGGGGCCCTTTGTCCTGACTACCTAGCAATTTCATTATCTTTCCTAAAACTGTCTCAAAAGTTTAGTGGAACTTACAAAGACTCCCTGTTTGGTAGACTAGAAGGGCCTTTAGGGTAAATGAAAAATAAATTTCCAATTTAAAAAACTGGTTTATGTACCACTTTCATTTCAACCAGTAGGATCTTCACCTTGTTCCTTAAATGGACCCCGAACTTGTCTGAATCCTGTTCTCTCCATCTCCTCCCTGTGTTAGCATCTTACCAAGGCTGAGTGAGCTCCCCTTCCTCTGACCTTTCCGTAGCCTTGTGCTTGCCTCTCTTTTGTCCGTTGTTCACTCAACCTGTAAAGGCAGAGCTGGCAGCGAGCTAGCATCGGTGACTTCCCAGGTCTAATTGGAAATATAGGATTTTTTTTCTTTTTTCAGAGAGAGAAAGAGGAAGAGAGTGAGAATGAGAGAAAGAATCCACTTTACTTTTTCATCTAGCCTGTTTCTCCAATACTTAGCTGTTGTTATTGTTTTAAAGAAAGATGGACAGTGAGAGAGAAAGAACCAATTGTATTTAGTTTTTCACGTGACTTTCATTGTTCCAACACTGTTTTGTGCGTGGTGCTGGGGTTTGAACCTCGGTCCTCACGCATGCCAGGCAAGCGCTGTACCCCCTGAGCCACCCCTGAGCAACCACACCAGCATTGAAACCTAGGATTTTTTTTTTTTACGAGAGAGAGAGAGAGGGAGAGAGTTAGATGACTGTCAGTAATGATGGCCATATTTAGATGTAAATACAAATTCCTCATTCACAAAGCACAGCGTTTTAGAGGCACGCCCCACCTCCCCACAGCTTTGCTGGAATTCCTTTTCCATGGTAAACTCACTACCTCGCCACACCTGAGTGCTGGCACGTAGCCAGTGTTTCCTGGCGCAGCCACAGTAGTAACTCCTCTGTCCCAATTTCAAATCCCCTGCCCAAACCCTGTTCTCGAGAGAGAGCTGAGAGAGCTCATAAATTCGCTCACTCTGGATCACATAGTGCTGTTCTCTCTGGTCATGGGAGCAGCCTTCTTGCTATCTCTCCTAATAAAATGTCTTGTCTCAGGGGTCTCTTTGCTGCAGGAGCGTGTCCAACAGTGAGAGAGAGAGAGAGAGAGAGAGAGACAGAGAGAAAAGAAAGAATCAGCTTGCTCATCTGGACCTCATCTTTCCAACACTTAGTTGTGCATGTGGTGCTGGGGTCCGAACACAGGTGCTTGCATATGCCAGGCAAGCGCTCCAACAGCTGAGCCACCGCTCCAGCCAGAAACCTGGGATTTTAACTCTGTTTTCCCATCTTTCATAGCTTCTTGGTGGGAAAAAAAAAAAAGGGAAGGGATTAGTTCTTGTTTATCTTGGTAATTGTGTAAAGCACTTGGCATGCCTCCCACCTAACAAGTGCTCAAGAAATAAACTGTTGCTGGCTATGTTTTTTTTAGCATCAGGGATTGAACCCAGAGATGCTAAACCACTGAGCCACATTCCCAGCTCTACTTATTTTTTATTTTGAGACAGGATCTCACTCAGTTGCTAAGGCTTGCCTGTAACTTAGGATCCTCCCGCCTTAGCCTCTGAGTCTTTTCAGGCATTTTATTTATTTTTCTCTGACAATTCTGGTGTCCCAGCTGGGTCTGTTCCACCTGTACCCAGGCAGAAGCCTAGTTGCAGATCTTGGTTTTCCCTCCTTTATGTTGTCCTTTTCCACTGCCAGGCACAGAGTCTTGTCCTTCTCAGTCCCAACATATCAAAAATAAATCCATAGCTCCTGTGTCAGAAGTGAAAGCCGCTAGATTTGGCCTATGCTGTGGCCATTCATGTGGATCTGATGGTGTATGCTTGGCTTGTTCCTGTACCTAAGACTGTAGGAGATTGCACAAGTTTATAGGATGTTTTTGTTGGTGTTTGGTGACTGATATAAAAACTAGGCTGTTTTTATATCTGACTGCGTACAGTTTTGCTGGATAAGAATGCACAAGAGTCACCGACCCCAAGAGGGTGCTCTATGCTTGCTCTGTGAATTCAGTCAGCAATCAGGCTCTGGTAAAAGTTCTAAATTGACTGTATTAGTCAAAGTTACCCTTAAAAAGGAATTTTGAAAGAACCATGAGGCATGCTGACTCATTTTCTATTTAATCTCACCCAAGGTGTGTCGCCTGCCTGATTCATGAGTGTTGCTAAAGGATTCCCTCGTGAGGAATTCCGTTCCTAACCTAAATGCGTTGCATTTTGGCTTTGTCCTTCATTCTGATGCCCGTTGCATCAGACGCCGTAGTGGGGCCACATCCAGAAGGGCAGTTTTCAGGGTTTCTCTTATCTAACCTCTTCACAACATTTGACAGAAATGAACCACTCTCTTCCACCTGATACTTGCTTTCTTTTTCCTATCACCATGATTTTTTTTCTGTTTTTTGTTTTGTTTTGTTTCATTTTGTTTTTTTTTTTTTTTTTTTTTTTTTTTTTTTTTTTTTTTTTTTTTTTTTTTTTTTTTTTTTTTTTTTTTTTTTTTTTTTTTTGCCTTCCTTTCTAGTCATTTTGACCAATTCTTCTCAGTTTCTTTGTTCTGTTCACTCAAAAAATTTTTTTCCAGAAGGGTCTATCCTGGGGTTGGGGATTTAGCTCAGTGGCAGAGCGCTTGCCTAGCACGTGCAAGGCCCTGAGTTTGGTCCTCAGCCCCGGAAAAAAAAAAACCAAGGTAACAGAACGGTCTATCCTGAACCAACTGTTTAAAAATTCTTACATACTCATGATTTTAAATACTGTTTTTAGGCTAATTGTCTCCACACTTAAATTTCTAGCCCAGAAATTTAAGCTCAGCTCTGTGCTGAGCTCTAGACTTTACATTCAGTTACTTCCTAGATGGTGTATTTGGATGTGCTGCAGATACTTCAATTGAACATGTCCAAAACTTAAGTTATCACCTCCTATTTCAATCTTCTTCCCATCATGAATTCACTGCTCTGGTAGGTACCAACCCAGCTGCCTGTGCTGTTAGTAGGAGATAGGATCTCCCCAACTTAGGCTCCTCTAGTGAGAACTACAATCCCCCACTCACTGAAATGAGCCCTGTGGCCATGGTTCTATTAGGTGACCCTTCTCTCTGGCCACATTAGACTTGGGAGGATGCTGAACCCAAACTGGACCAATCAGATTACTGCCTGGGATTGAGTTTAGTCATAAGTAACGCAGGAACTAAAGGCAGTGCAGCTATGCCCTTGGAGAGGAGTAAGGCTGATTACAGGAAGAGTGAGGTTGACACACAAAGAAAAGCAGAGAGTGGAAGTAGGGTTTGGATAGAGTAATCTGGGTCCTGCCTGTGCCAGGGCCTTAGGGGTGGCCCCCGTCCCTGGATCACCACTGTCTTGACACAAAAATTTGGCCTCTAAACTTTTGCAATCGATTCCTATTTGAAGTCCTGTCTATTGAATTACCTATCTTAGGTTTCGTCTTCCTGGCTAGACCCTGACTGATATAGGTATCTTTGCAATTAAGCAAAAGAAACCTGCGTCATTTATTTAAGAGTTGCCTGTCTTCCCTTCCATGGTGTGAATATCCTACCATTTATTTATTTACTTGACTATTGCGGAACACTTAAATTGTTTCTTTTTTGTTTTGTTTTGTTGCTATTGCAATCAGTGCTGTGATGACCATCTTTGCATATATGTATGTATTTCCATAAAACAAATTTCCAGGAGAATGTATTTGGGGGCAGGGTTGTTGTTGTCCCTTCATTTGTTTGGTGGTACTGGGGATTGAACACAGGTAGCTTTACCTCCGGCCCTTTTTAAATTTTTTTTTTTTTAAGACAGGGCCTAAGTTGCCAAGGCTCACGTCTGGCCTCAAACTTGGCTATCCTGCCTCAACCTCCCAAGTTGCTGGGGTTACAGGCATGCATCGCCAAGCCCAGCAGGCTATGCATTTCTAAATTCAATTATATGCAAATTTGTCCTCCAAATTTGTACAATTAATACTTTCAACAACGGAGTATTATAATGCCTGATTCTCTACCCCTTGGCCAGCTTCTTGCCATTCTCATGGGTGAAAAGCAATTCAAGGTTGCTTTGCATTTTTTTAAATTCTGACTGAGGTTGATTATTTTTCTGCATATTTATTGCCAATTTTCATTTCTTTTTCTGTGAACTGCTGAGTAACTGGTATTATATTTTATTTTTTCATTAAAGATTATATGACATAAACTTTATCTAGAACAATAATTAAAAACATCAATAAGAACTGCCTATTCATTCTGTCAGTACTATAATTATTCTTTCATTATTGGACATTTAGTTTGTTTTCAATTTTTCCTAAAACTTATAAATTCTTTTTTGTCTTTTCTTTTAGAAGTAAGAATGATTGAGAACAGGAATGACTCAGGATGAGATGTTCACAAGTAAAGCTAGTGTTTCCCCTGAGGAGTGGGGGTTTGTCATCAGACCTATCAGGAAGGTGAGCAACTTCTCTGTTTCCTTCACTAAGGACTGAACGATAGGATATACAAAGTATTTTGGACAATTCCTGAACACAGTAGGTGCTAAATACAGGCCTGTAGCTTATGGAAAACTAAGTATACCTTTGCTCTAGGATGATTTAATTCTCTTTTCATGATTACCATATCTTTATCTTTTTTTTTCTTAAGAGAGAGGGACAGTGAGAGAGACAGAGAAAGAGAAACAACTTTAATTTTTCACATGGCCTTCGTTGCTCCAACACTCAGTTGTGTATGTGGTGCTGGGGTTTGAACCCAGGTCCTCGTGCTTGCCAGGCAAGCGCCGAAACCCCTGAGCCACCGCTCCAGCCCTGTCTTTTTTATTTTAACTGGGAATTGAACCTAGTTCACTTAACTACTAAGCCATATTTCCAGAATTTTTTTATTTTTTGAGACAGGGTCCTGCCAAGTTGCTCAGGGCCTCCCTAAATTGCTGAGGCTGGCTTCAAACTTGTGATCCTCCTACCCCAGCCTCCTGAGTTACTGGGATTACAGATGTGCGCCACCATGCCTGGCTTAGCATACATTTAAATTTGGAAAAATTTGTCATACCCCTATTTGCTAGATAATCACTATCGAATCCTGCATTGTTATCATTTTATAACTGGACTTGAGAAGGACCCAGCAAACTCAGAGCAAGCAGTACATCAGGGCTAGAGGCCTGGGAATTGCATGATGCAGGTGGAGGGTTCGGATGCCTGTGGGCTAGAGTGACTTCACTCCCAACGGACGGACGAATACTCTGTCATAACAGTGGTCTTTACAGATGATTAGGAGTTGTGTATCATTGTGATAACCACTAGGTGGTGCATTGGATCCCAAAAAACTCCCAAGTATATTTTAGTGTGGAGAGGGTCTGCAGCTTCAAACTTGTGAGGGAACTACTGGGAAATACTGTTCGGCATTACAAAATCACCAGTCATCAAAGACTCTTCAGATTCACTACTGACCTTCTCTTAGGAGGTTGAGACTAATGAGAGTGTTATATAATGCTAGTAACATTTTATTTCTTTAGATTTGGTATGAAATTAATTTCTCAAATTTATAGGTAAGTGTATTCATCATAAATAGAAGAAGAGATTTAAGAGATTTTAGTAGCAGAGGTATACATTCTTGCTATAATTGGGTGTGGTTTACGAAATGGGAATATGTTTTTGTTTTTGTTTTGTTTTGTTTTGTTTTTCTTTTTTTGTTTAAAGAGAGAGGGACAGTGAGAGAGACAGAAAGAGAGAAACAACTTTATTGAGTTTTTCACATGGCTTTAGTTGCTCCAAAACTCAGTTGTGTATGTGGTGCTGGGGTTTGAACCCGGGTCCTCGTGCTTGCCAGGCAAGCGCCGAAACCTCTGAGCCACCGCTCCAGCCCCCTTGTTTTGTTTTTATATGGCTATTGCTTTATTCTAAAAGTAAACAAAAATAAACCTGAAAAGAGAGCCTTAGGGAGTCTGACCTCATAGTATTCATATGGTGAGACAGGTACATAAAGAGGGGAGGTATCGCTAAAGCTATTTATAAATCTGAACAACCTTTCCAAAGTCGAAAAGGGAGAATGTTAACACAATTTTTCTTTCTTTTCTTTTTTTTGGCAGTACTGGGGATTGAAGCCCGGGTTACTATATTACCAAGCCACATCCCCACCCTTCTCATTTTTTATTTTGTAACAAGGTCTCACTAAGTAGCCCAGGTTGACCCTGAAACTTGTGATCTTCCCATCTCAGCCTCTTAAGTAGCTGGGATTATAAATGTGTGCTACCATACCCAACTAACACTTATAAATTCTTAGAGGAGGAATAACTCTGATAACTCATTGGGACATTCCATCAAGACTACATAAGCTTTCTGAACTTCCACTGGAGAGAAGATCCTTTTGAGTTCTTTAGCCCATTTATCGACTGGATTATTTGCGAGTTTGGACTTTAGTCTCTCCAGGATCCTTGGAGGTGAGGGAGGGGGAGGGGGAGGGGGAGGGTATATGAAGAACTCATAGGAGTCTGGAGAGTGGGAATATGGGGAACCATCCCAGAAGCCAGCCGATGTCATTCCTCCACAAGCTACCCATTTAACGCATGAGTTCTTCTGGGGGAAACTGCAACAGGTGAAACCCAAGGTGGTCATCCATGTTTTGGCATTTCCCCTGGATAACAAAGTTTATATTCATTGATTGCTATTGTTTTGATAATGTTTCCCCCTCAACTGTATCTCTATATACTTCTAATAAAAAAAAAAAAAAGACTACATACGCAGGGCCACAGCCTAGCCCACAGAGCATCCAAACTGCCAAAGACAGTGTTGAGGCTACACGAAGAAGGGGCTTTGTACAATGCTCTTTTGCCAAAAAGATACATCTAAATGAAATCTCTCTGGGGCATTATGTCAGAATCACAAAGTCCAAGCCTTTGTTTTGCTCACCTAGAAAAGTTGGCCTCTCCTAGCAAATGACCGACCCATGTTAACTATAGACCAAATGATGTGTAGCTGTACATGTTCGTGCACCTCTGTATCTAGAGGTAACCATTTATTCAACAATGCTTATTAAATACTCAGTGTGTGCAAGGTAATTACAAACACTCGGGGGGTATGTTCATGAATAAACAAAGTTCCTATCATCATGACACTAGCATGTTAGAAAGGAAAGGCAGAAAGTAACGGGCAGAACAATAAGTTGACTTTTGGGTTAAGTTAGAATGCGTTAAGTGACACAGGAAAAAGAAAATTAGAACATGATAAGGGGTTGGGAATACGGGGGAGAGCACAGTTGAGGCTGCAAATTTAAATAGGGTAGCCTAGTCAGGCCTGTTGAGAAGTGGCGCTTCAGCAAGGCCTCACAGAGCTGAAGAGTGAATAGGCAATTATCTCTAGAAATAGTGGCCCAGGCAGAAGAAAGAGCCAGGATAAACCCCCTGAAACAAAATTGTGTGCATTTGAGGAGCGCCCAAAAGACCACTGAGGCTGGAGCCAAGTGAGCTAAGGGAAAGGAGAGAACCCAACAGCGGGGACCCGGGAGCCAGACACAGACGGTCTTGGAGTCCATGCAAGAACTTTAGCTTTTATTCGAATGAGACTGGGAACCTGGAGCACAGCGTGATCTGACTCAAGTTCGCAGAAGATCCTTCTGGCTGGCCTAGAGGTGGGCAGGGGCAGAAGCGGGGTTGATCGTCAGGAGCCTGTGTTAGAATCCAGACGAGATGATGGTGGCTTCGGTCGGGAGGGTGGATGTGCTGTGTTCCTACAACTGGAGATTAAGTTATCCAGCAAATCCTCACAGGCAGGATGTCACGTGCTGGGAGGCTATGGTGACAAACTTGCCACTGCCCCTCCTCTATTACTGTAAATAACTTCAGAGTTAACCTTGACAGAAGGCTTGTCACCGTCAGTGAACCTGAACCTACCTCAAGGGCTCAGGGGCCACTCGTTTATTTATTTATTTATTGAGAAAGAAAGAGAGAATCAATTTTATTTATTTATTTTTCATCTGGGTTTTTGTTTTTCTAACACTTGCTTGTGTATGTGGTGCTGGGGATCAAACCCAGGTCCTCGTGCATCCCAGGCAAGTGCTCCAACCACTGAACCACTGCTCCAGCCTACTAGTTTATGTATTTACTTCTTTATTTTGCAGTACTAGAGATCAAAACCAGGAGCATTGTACCTCTGAGCAACATCCCCAGTCATATCTACTTATTTGTTTACTTTCTTATTGTTGGTACTGGGGATTGAACCCTGAGGCGCTACACCACTAAACTAATCATCAGCCCGTTTTATTTTTATTTTATTTATTTATTTATTTTTGATACAGGATCTCACTAAGTAGCTCAGGTAGGCCTTGAACTTGAGATCCTCCTTCCTCAGCCTCCAGGTAGGTAGGAGTACTGGCATGCACCATTATAAAGGGCTGGGGATGTAGCTCAGTGGTAGCATGCTTGCCTAGCATGCACAAGACCCTAGGTTCAATCCCTAGCACTGCAAAAATAGATAAAAACAAAGTTGAGGAAAGTCAAACACTGAGAGAGTCAAGAGCCAAAGTTATACAATCAAAGTTGAAATCCAAGGGCAGAGTTGGGCCATAAAGTGCATCCCTAAAGATGGTAGGTGTGATGAGAGTTATAACACGATGACATGGGAGGGAGAGCAGGGAGGACTACCTGGAGGAGGTGACCCTGAAGCTGTAGCTACAGGAAGAGTGGAGTAGGGAAGGAGAAAGCAGATGTGGGAGAGGGAATAGCCTAGGTAGAGGGAGGGACATGTGCAAAGAAATACCTATAAGTGAGAGAGTGGGACACTGGAAATACTGAAAAAAACCCACAATGTTGGAGCAGGGTGTGGTATGTGCTCCTCTAGCTACTTGGGAAGCTGAGGCAGAAGGATGGCTTCAGCCTAGCAGTTTGAGACCAGTCTGAGCAACAAAGTGAGATCCACCCCCATCCCTATCTCAAAACAAACAAACAAAAACCCATAATGATGTTGGTTTTCCAATGTGTGAGAGATGGTAATATGGAATGAAAAAAAAAAAAAAAAAGACCGGATAGAACTTTGGCTTAATAAATCTATTGATCAAACATCTACTAATTATAGATGTGTCCTCAAATTTTTCTTCCTTTGGATCTCACGTTGTAAAATATATCAACTGGAAGAAAGTGGATCTTTGAGTAAGAGAAGCAAGGGCAGCCCAATAAGTAAGCAGCTTACAGGGATAAAAATCCCCCTGCCCTCCCATCTCCCCTCAGCCTCACCCATAAATGTTCTCAGCAAAGCAATGACCTAATTATGCAAACTCAGCTTCAAGACAGGACCCCTGCCCACATTTCTATGAAGCAACTATTCCTAACCCTTCCAACACAAAAATCTTGAAGATACATTACAGAAAAGTCTAGCTGAGGGTCTGGGGATGTGGCTGGGTGGCAGAGCATTTGCCTAGCATATGTGAGGCCTTGGGCTCAATTCCCAGCATTTGGAGAAAAAAAAAAAAGTATAATTGAATCCTGCTCTCCCATTTAGTAAGTTTTCAAATAATGTGAGTTCTTTCCCATCTATAAACTTTACTTATCTGCTCTGTAAAATGGAGGTGAAATTGCTGATCTCATAAGATCATCATCACTCTGAGCTGAACCAATGCATACAAATTGCATATGTGATACTATTTATTTATTTTCAAAGCTCAAATATCTAAACAATGATTGAGCTTTCTGATGTAGAGTGTTTTTTATCATCCCACAGTTGGACAAATTATTGTCTTAAGTGATACAGGAATAGAAAAAGATTCAAGCATTTGATCTTTATAAACTCTTCATTTTTGTCCAAAATTCTCTATTAACTTATTTCAAAATAAGATGTGGGGAAAAAAAGTTGGGAATTTCTTAGCTTATGATGTTTGGAAGTAGGACAGCACACCAACTTCTTCAGTCGAGAACCCTCAGGATTTCCAGGGTCAGAGCTGGCTTGGCCTGATGAGAAGTTAATGCCTAACTCAGCATTAACTGAGGCAATGTAGCCGTTTGCTCCTTGGTGGCACTGAGAATGAATTTGCACTGCTTTGTGCTTATATGACTTTCTTTTGTAGGATATCAACAAGTTAGCAAGGAAGAATGTCTGCAACAAAAGGTAGTCATTGGAACAGCAAGTTCCACTCAAGTTCTTCCCCCCCACCCCTACTGGGGATTGAACCCAGAGGGTGCTCTACCACTGAGCCACATTCCCAGTCTTTTTGTGTGTGTGTGTGTTTTAAATTTTGAGAGAGGATCTCACTAAGTTGCCTAGGCTGGCCTCCAACTTGCAATCCTCCTGCCTCAGCCTCCTGAGGCGTTGGGATTACAGGTGTGCACAACTGTGCCAAGCCCACCCAAATTCTTGTAGACTACACACAATAGTCACAGAGAACATAAACTGAGCAATTCCAAAGCCCTAGATACATGCATGGTGCAAACACACACTCACATACATAAGCAGCAGCAGTTTGGCATTGGAGCCAGGAACCAGGAAGGAAAGGACCATGTGACCCTCTATTCAGTATTTCTAATTTAAGTGGGCACAAATCCAGTGTACTCAGTCGTTCAAAATAAATATTTAAGTGTCAAAAAAGTACAGTTCATGTGCCACATAACAGTTTCAGTTAACAACAAATCGCATATACTAGTGTGGTCCCTAAGATTATAATGGAGCTGAAAAATTCCTATCGCCTAGTGACACCGTAGCCATGGTAATGTCCCAGCACAACACATTATTAACGCATTACCCACATGTTTGTGGTGATGCTGGTATAAACAACCCTACAGTGCTAGGTTCCAAAAAAGAATGAGCCTCATTGTACCAGCAGCAACCTCATCCGTCTCATGTTTGCCGTGTTTCTTGACTGCCTCAAGAGGCCATGTCAATGATTGACCTACACCGTCTAGGCTGGTGTGAGCACACCCTCATGTTTTTTTTTTTTTTTTTTTTTCCCAAAGAGAGCAGGACAGTGTGTGTGAGAGAGAGAGAAAGAGAGAGAGATAGAAACAATTTTATTTAGTTTTTCATGTGGCCCTCGTTGCTACAACATGTCATTGTGCACATGGTGCTGGGAATTGAACTCGAATACTTGCACATTCCAGGCAACTGCCAAGCCAGTGCTCCAGCCCCACACCCTCATATTTGCACGAGGAAATCACCTACCCATGCATTTCTCAGAACATATCCCTCTCTTTAAGCAGTGCACAATTATATTTGGAGCTAGCAAGCCACCCAAAACAACTTCAAAGCAATAGTGAATTCAGTAGCACAAAAGGGAGAGGAGTGGTCTTGATGCTTAGTAGGAGGTGATTACAGCTGCAAAAGCCTAGATTGTGGGCAGTGGCGAGGGTGTCAGGCGGGGGGACATGCGGGTGCAGGGAGAGGATCATGTGTAAACAAAGAGCCCAGGGAAGGATGTCTGAGAGGGCAGAGCGGAGGACCCTAGCCAGGTATCACAAGCAGACATCAGTCCTTTAAGATGCCATGAACATCGCTGCCTGAAGGTGGCATCTCTCACTCTGAAGAATTCCTGTGAAGATTAAGAAGCCTTGAAATACATTTTTGGAAGGTCAGTCCACATCTGTTTTCTATTTGTCATGTTCTGTCAGCACTTCTGTGAGAACAGAGCCATTACACCAGCCTTGGAAGCCAGAGGCAGCCTTGGTTCCACCTCGATGGCAAATGCCAGTGCTACCCAGATGCAGCTCTCAGTGTCTGCGGCAGCCACTAACCTGCCTGCTAACTGCTCCAAAGAGCAAACAGGTACAAAGAATTCAACCTGGTTAATCAATTGTCCTCCCTCCCCCATGGAACAACACAACACCACAACAGCCATCAACTCGCGGGCTTTTTTTTTTGAGAGTGACAATGAGAGAGAACTTCGTTGCTCCAACACTTAGTTGTGTAAGTGGTGCTGGGGTTTGAACTTGGGTCCTTGTGCTTGCCAGGCAAGCGCCCGAAACCCCTGAGCCACCGCTCCAGCCCCTACTCAGGGGCTTTTTAATCCTCTGATGTATTCATTTGTTATCAAGCAAGCAAGAAAAAGAAAGTCTCCGGATTTTTAACACATTTTCTGTCCTCTAGCTAAGGAACTGGAGGCTACCTGAGTCATACTGCAAAGTAATTGGCCCCAGAAAAACACCCAGAACTTAGTAACCGGCTGGAGCCTGTGATTGTTATCAGAGTGGTGAAGATTTCCAAACAGTGCTTATCTGAGTGTGGAGGCCCTTACCACAAGCAAGGAGAGATGGCCACTGATTTGGTTCAAAGGGCAGCTGAAGAAGCACGTTGGTCACATTCCCTGTTCATCTCCCTACAGCCATCCAGCCTCCAAGGCCAGGCAGGCTCCTGGACGGCTTGGATTTGAAATTCCAAGACCCCTGTGACACTTTGGTTCCCTTGTGGGTCAGTGTTTAATGGCCAACTTCTAAAGCTTAATTTTGATGATAAGAATGCATTTGGTGAGTGATGGATAGTCTGTACCCAATTTGGTCAGGGCTAAATCATCAAGATCTTGGGAGTGAATGCTTTTAAAGCATCTGGGCTGATGAGAAAGTATGACTGACTACTCTGTGTAAAAATTGCCTAGGAGGGAGGTGAAAATCCTATGACTATAAATTATGTTCAAGTCTGAGTACCTGTGTTTTTCCACGAGTATTCTGAGGTGTTTTAGAACTAGTTTGAAAGTGCAGGGGCTGAGGATGTAGCTCAGTGGTAGAGCACCCACCTAGCAAGTGCAAGGCCCTGCTTCAATCCCCAGTACCTATTCTTTTTGCCAGGTGTGCTATGGCACATTCATGTTTATAATCCCAGCATTTCAGGAGCCTGAGGCAGGAGGATTGCAAGTTCAAAGCCAGCCTCAGCAACTTGGCAAGCCCCCAACTAAGATCCTGTTTCAAAAGAAAAAAATAAAAAGGGCTGGAGATGTGGCTAGGGTTGAGCACCCCTGGGTTCAATTCCTGGTACCAAAATAAAGAAGAAAAGACTTCGTTTTATTGAACACTACCCATGTGCGGTGTTTCTTGGACTGTTTATTGGTGTTTCTGCAAAAACAACAGCAACCGTTTGTTATTGTGGAAAACAGTCCCCTGGAATCAGCAGGACTTAGTTTGATGTTGGCATTTTTGTTGCAATGCCTCCCCAGAAATGCTTGGCTTAATATTGTTACAATAGAAAAAAAAAAAGCAATAAAAATGTTGGAAGCCAGATGTCCCTTTAAAAAGCTGCTGGGGAAATCTCACATAGAGATTTTCAGTTAGGATGATCAAATGAAATAAGTTGCACTTAAAGTTTCTGGCCTTCTTGTTTATCTTAGTCAAATAAAGCTGTGTATTTTACAAATGAAATCAAAGGTCATTCTTCTGAGGGAGATAGAGTCTGGGGATTACCTTCTATCAGGGAAGCACCTCTAGCAGAGACTCCAGCCTTGGCAGGTGTTAATGTTGCTCATGTCCCGGGACATGAGTTCCAAAATCAATCATGCTTGGACTGCAAACCCTGTGCTTGCAAATATGTACAAGACTTTTTTTTTTTTTTACTAGTTTTCTGATCTGCATCAAATCTTGATTGCCAGCTTTTAAAAATATCTATAATAAATAAATGCTCATCTAAAACTTCACCTGTGAATAAAAGGAGGGAGTCAACAACCAACAATTAGAATGATTCAAGTTATTCCCCCAACATATTTCCTTGCTAGAGTTCATCCCCATGCAATAGCGTTAACGCTCACATATCTATTTCATAACAAACTAAAACCTACACCATCTAAATACATTTGGGGTAATCCTGTAACTTTTTGATAGTTACCATTGTTGTAACTACTGATGAGTTATAAATATAGTTGGCTTAAGTTTCACTTCAATCATTGCTTGTCTGCTTCTTTAGGGGCCAATTCTTTTTTTTTCTTTCTTTTCTTTTCTTTTTTTTTTTTTTAAGAGAAAGCGACAGTGAGAGAGAGAATCAATTTTATTTAGTTTTTCATGTGGCTTTTGTTCCTCTGAGACTTCATTCTGCACTTGGTGCTGGGGTTTGAACTTGCGTCCTCACGCATGCCAGGCAAGCACTGAAACCAGAGCCACTGCTCCAGCCCCATAGGGCCCAATTCTTGTCACATCCTCCGAGCCCTCACTTCCCCACTCTCAGCCACCCTCTGCCCTGTGTTTGTCTTCACCTCCACTGTACCTGTCATGCTGTGTTGTCACATGCTCATGTGTCACTTTCACCAGTTTGAATGAGATGGCCGTTGGAGGAGCAGTGCCTCCTTATCTGCGAGGACGGGTCTCAGTGCCTGCCATTTATGTAAATATATATTGAAGGAAAGAATACTGTATGTTGGGCCCTCTGATGGGATAAAGGAGAAAGAAGGAGCCAGTTCCTACCCTCAAGGAGCACCCAGTCTAGTGTGCTGGAGAAGATTTGGCCATGAAAATAATGCAAGAATATAGGTGACAGATGGCATTATCAGTACAATATTTGACATGGACCTCAAGGGATGCGAGGAAGACCTTCCAAAAATTGGAACTGCATTGGAAAAAGAAGAAAGTTATTTGGTGAATTTTAGATTGTCCAGGTATTGATAGGTGGGTGTCAGGAAGATTGGGCCTGGATAGTTAAAGGTCCTAAGTTTTAAATTTTCTTCTTCAAGTGATAGAGTGCTACTAAATGTCTCTTATGTACCAAGAAGGTGTGGGGAAATGAATTATCCTTGCTTTGAGATTTAAATATAATTGGACTGCTGGGCATGGTAGTGCACGCCTGTGATCCCAACAACTCAGAAGGCTGAGGCAGGAGGATCACAAGTTCCAGGCCAGCCTCAGTAACTTAGTGAGGCCTTAAGCAATTTAGCAAGACTCTATCTCAAAATGAAAAATAAAAAGGACTGGAGAATGTGACTCGGTAGTATAGTGCGCCTGGGCTCAATCCCTGGTACAAACAGAAATAAATAAATAATAAATAAATTTAAATATCTGGACAGCTAAGCAGGAAGCAGACAGGAATCTTGACCAACTGCCTTGTCTCATCCCCTCTGCTGCTGAATGTGGAGCAGTAGAAGATGTTGTCTCAGCAGTATTGTAGAAAGCTGACTTTACCAGGGTGTAAGGAACGAGATTAGGATGCAAGGCAGGAGGCAGGGAGACCATTTGGGAAACCAGCAGTCAGGACAGACTGAAGAAAGCCGTGGAGGTCAGAGGAAAGGGGTGGACAAAGACAAAGTGATTTGCAGCCTGGGTCTCTGTGAGAACTCCAAAAACAGTTAATACTTGGCAGGGACCTGGTTTGGTCAGGGAGAAGGGGTGGGAGGCAAGATGACGAGATGACGATATATTAAATCTGTGGTGTTAGAAGGATATTTCAAGCAGATTGTTGGAGATGTGTGAAAAGAACAGGAGGGAGAGTTGTTAGGGACAGAGAGATTTGGGCAGCTTTTCACATAAAGGGATTTGATGGCAAAAGCCACACAATTCCACTTATCCACTTATCTAGGACCAAAACCTATGAGAAGGTTTCATTCAGGGGGCAGGAGGAAAGAGCCAGCAAAATTGAAATTAGGATAACACTTGAACTGTACGCTTAAAAACAGTCAAGAGGGGGCTGGAGCAGTGGATCGGTGGTTATGGCGCTTGCCTGGCATGCGCGAGTACACGGGTTCAAACCCCAGCACCCATGTACACAACTAAGTGTCAGAGCAACACAAGCCATGTGAAAAACTCAATAAAAATTGATTCTCTCTCACACACTGTACTTCTTTCTTAAAAATAAATAAATAAATAAAATACCTTAAAAAAACAACAACAACAAAACATTCAAGAGGGGCTGGAGCGGTGGCTCAGCAGGTACAACGCTTGCGTGGCATGCACAAGGACGCAAGTTCAAGCCTCAGCACCACGTGCACAACAAAGTGTTGGAGCAACGAAGGCCACATGACCTGAAAAAGTAAATAAAGTTGATTCTCTCTTTCTCTCTTTCTCTCACTGTCCCTCTCTCTTTAAAAAACAAAATAAAACAGTCAAGATAGGGGCCCAAGAGTGTAACTCAGTGGTAGAGCACAGCCCAGCATTCACAGGGCCTTAGGTCTAATCCCTAGTAGTAATTAAAATAGGAGGAAAAAAAAAAAAAAGGTCAAGATAGTAAGTTTTATCTTAAGTGATCTTCAACAAAATAAGGGACTGGAGCGGTGGCTGAGCGGTTGCGGTGCTTGCCTGGCATGCATGAGGAAACGAGTTCAGACCCCAGTACCACATACACAACCAAGTGTCACAGCAACAAAGACCACATGAAAAACTAAATAAAATTGATTCTCTCTCTCCCTCTCACTGTAACCTCTCTCTCTTAAAAAAAAAAAAAAACCTGGGGAAAATAAGAGACCTTTTAGCTACTGCTCACTCCCCTGCCCCCACACCCTCACCTCAACACCCCCAGCCCTGAGTGGCTGCTACTGTTTTTCATCTCTGTGAGCTTGTCTATTCTGGATGATTTGAATGGATGGTTTCATGATGTGATTTGGGGGATTTTGTCTTTCACTTGGTGTAGTGTTTGGGGGTTTGTCTATACTTTCGTGATTTTTTAAATTAACAACATTCTGTTCTATGGATATGCCACATTTTGTTTATATGTTTCTCAGTTGATAGACATTTGGATTGTTTCTACCTTTCGTATTATGAAAAATGCTGCAATAATAAACATTCTTATACATAAAAAGATATGAATCATCATAAGAAAAAGTTATCGGGGAGCATCAAGTCAAAATTTGTAGGGAAAAAACTGCTACACAGTTGTGTCAGGCAGTTACTTAATAAAAACATTATCTAATTTTCTCTATTTTATGTTTTTGTTTCAGCTATCAAAATTTTATATTAAACTGTGTTTACTTTCCCATGAAAATTAATATTCACATTTGTACTAAATCAAAAAACAAAACAAAACAAAATCTGGATTTAGGAATCTAACAGAACCAGGAACATGAGGGGCTGAGGAAGCGGAACTGGGTGTAGTTTCTAGAAAGGTGATACACTGATACACCTTTTTTTTTTTTTCTTAACAGAAAATTCAAGGACAATGAGAACAGAGCAAACATCTGTGCATCTGATAGCTAGGAGATCAACAGTGACTTTCAAGAAGACACTTCAAATTGAAAGAAGGGAACAAAACCACAAATCTAGGAGATTACAAACACAAATGCTTATAAGGACCTGATAGGCCACAGGGTGAGCAAAAGGGCCTGTCAGCCTGGTGACCACGTGCCCCACCCAAAGTTGCTGTGCCCACACCATTACTGCCCACAGAGAACGAGAGCAGCCAGATGTCTGGTCTGTATGGAAAAGACTAAAATCTTTTTTTTTTTTTTTAAAGAGAGAGAGACAGTGAAAGAGAGAGAAAGGGAGAATCAGTTTTATTTAGTTTTTCACATAGTTATCGTTGCTCAGAGACTCTGCTGTGTACATGGTGCTAGGGTTTGAACTTGCGTACTTGCGTGTGCCAGACAAGTGCCGTAATTGCCGAGCCACAGCTCCAGCCCCTAAAATCTTTATTTCTAAGTGAAACTTCCTATTTTAAATACACTGTTGGGGGGCTGGAGCGGTGGCTCAGTGGTTACAGCGCTTGCTGGTACAGCTACAAGCGCAAGTACATGGGTTCAAACCCCAGCAACCCACGTACACAACTAAGTATCAGAACAACGAAAGCCATGTGAAAAACTCAATAAAAATTGATTCTCTCTCTCTTTCTCTCTCTCACTGTCCTTCTCTCTTTAAACATAAATAAATAAATACACTGTTAGGGTCAAGTGAAATACCCTATGGGTTACATCTAGTATCTGACAGCAGTTCTAGTATCTACTGCTCTCAGGATTGGTCTGAGGCATTGTGACAGGGCAGGTCTCTTTTGAGATGTAAAAGTGTAAGGGTAGCTAGTCTGATGGGTATTTTAGGGTTGGAAGGAGACCAGAGTGCTAGCAGGACTAAAAGGGAAGATTGAAAATTCTGGAGAGACCCGGCCAAGGGCAGGATGGAAGGCATGTGTTTCTTGGAAACAATCAGCTGCAAGGGATGCAGAGACTGAGTAACAGAGAAATGTCAGGTGTTAAGAGAGCCGGTTGAGGGGGGTTAGGAGAGTAGCTCAGCGGTTACAGCACTTGCCTGGCATGTGCAGGACTCGGGTTCTAAACCCCAGCACCACGTACAACAACGAAGTGTTGGAGCAATAAAAGCCACATGAAAAACTACATAAAATTGATTCTTTTTCTCTCTTTCACTGTCCCTCTTTCTTTAAAAAGAGAGAGAGGGTTGACGTGAGTGAAGGAAGATGAAGGACCTTGAAATAATTGTTATCAGTGAGCTGAAAGAAGTAGCAGTTAAACCAGGCATGGTGGCCCACACCTGTAATCTCAGTGCCTCAGGAGGCTGAAACAGGAAGGTCACAAGTTCAAGACCAGCCTCAGCAAGTCAGTGAGACCCTGTCTCAAAATAAATATAAAAAGAGCCCGGTTTGTGGCTGAGTGGTCCAATCCCTAATACAAAAAAAGAAGAAGAAGAAGAAGTTGATCTCACCCAGGTCTTCAATTCCACAAAAAGAAGGAACCAGTAGTTGTGTGGAAAAAGCTGAAGCCACCTGCAGCCTATTTGTTTCATGAGCTGCACTCGATGTATGCCCAAGGACAAGATCATTAAATTCATCAATAGAAACATGTGGAGGCCACAGCTGCCAGGTCATTTCTTTTCTTTCTTTTTTTTAAAGAAAGAAACAGTGAGAGAGAGAGAATAAATTTTAGTTTTTCATGTGGCCTTTGTTGCTCCGACACTTCTGTGTATGTGGTGCTGGGGTTCAAACCTGAGTCCCCGCTTATGCCAGGCAAGCACTGAAACCACTGAGCCACTGTTCCAGCACCTTGCGAGGGTATTTCTGAAGTGAGCTTTCTAATCTGTATGTGAACCATCAGTGCCATTCACAGGAGGAACCATTCCAGTAGAGTCCAGAAGGACCCAACACCCTGTGGGTGCTGTCCCTCAACCTCCGTCAAAGCCCAGGTAAGGAGTTGTGTTTTAGTGACTTCCTCTAGGAAAGAAATAGAATGGAAAATTATACTTAAGAAGAAGTAATACTTACCTCAACATGTATAAAATTTTACACGAACAGGGGGAACCTTGCCTAGATGCTGGGGGACATAGGGAGGGGGGCAGTAAGGGGGAGAGGGACTAGGAAGGATATCAAGGAGATCAGAGGGAGGGAGTATGGGGGAATCAACTCAGAGGAGAACCTACGACTTCCATGAGAAGTCCA
>PVKS010031820.1:0-16401 GCA_004027875.1 Aplodontia rufa
CCCCCCCAATTACCTACCCTTATCCCTCCCTTCCCCTTCCCATCCTTCCCTTCCCATTCCCACAATATCTCTAAAAAAGTATTATGTTGAATAGCATTACATCTTATCTGGATTTAACACATGATAATAGACTTTCTCACTGGCCAGGGTCTAGTCCCAACCTCCACAGATGAATGGAGACAATCGACCATTAGTTCTCTGGGTTAAGCTGATTTTACTCAGCATAATTTCTTCCATAGCCATCCATTTACCTTCAAAAGCTGCAATATCATTGTTTCTAATTGCTGTGTAATATTCCATGGTATAAATGTACCACAGTTTTTGGATCCAGTCATCCAGTGAGGGACATCTGGGTTGTTTCCATAGCTTAGCAATAGTAAATTGAGCTGCTATGAACATAGATATTGCTGTGTCACTGTAATGTGCTGATTCTAAATCCCCTGGAAAGATTCCCAGGAGTGGAATAGCAGGGTCGTATGGTGGGCTCATCCCTAGTTTTTTGAGGATTCTCCACACTGCTTTCCAGAGGGCCTGTACCAGTCTGCAGCTCCACCAACCGTGTGTTAGTGAGGCAGCTATTTCTTAATCAGTCTAGTGAGCCTCAGAGTCACCTTTGACTTCTATCATCTAACTTTTTCATACCTCTGTCTCATATCATCTGATGCAGTCAATATATTATTTTGAGTCCTACTATGTGAAAACACCAGTTATGTGGTAACACAATAGCAAATCACAAGATGGTGCTTGCCTCAGTCTGAGTCCAGATGTTGCTGTTCTGCAGAGCCACAGGGTGTCAGAGAAGTTGTATTAGGATGAGCACTGAGATCTGGGGATTTTTTTCTGTAGCCACATGCCTAACATTCCTTGATTAATTAAAAAAAGATGAAGGAAAATAACAGATGTGATGCTAATGCAGAAAATCATTAAATACATGTCATTCTCTTGGCAATCCCTCAGCAAGGGATCAGGAAATCACAAGGAGAGGCTGGAATGATGCTCATCCGTATTAGGCAACAGTGAAATAGCTGGATCAAATGTCACCTGTGATAACTTGGGAAATGCGTTATAAAATAATGCGAGCTAGGAAAAGAGAAAACTACCAGATTAGCCATACTCGTTAGCAGCAGTAGACTGTATTCTAGGTATTAAGAAAAATGACTGATCAGTTTGCACAGAAGATTAAAAGGAAATAGAGTAGATCTAAATATCTGGAGTATGTCCAAGTTTTAAAAGGCAAAGCTTCTCAACTCCAACTCAATGCCAACAAAATATTAAAAATAAGCCCTTTCTGTAAACCTCCAAATGGCTGGAAGTGTTCCAGAGTGAAGTTTCCCCTGTGTATGTGATGCCCGGTGCATCTGTTTACCTGGAGAACTGACTCAGGGAGAAGAGACCTAGGGTGGGGTCCTGCTCTAAAACCTGGGCACTCAAGGCCTCATAAGTCCACAGCTCAAGGCCAAGAATCCAAGAGAAATATTTCTAGAAAAGAACTGTGGGTGGAACTATAGGTTTGTGGAATCAAATAAAATCAAGTAGATGTCAAAACTACCGCATTTTAAACTATGTATACTGTCAAAAATAATCTAAAACTGCTCCAAAAAACTCAATGATTTTGGAGCCTGTGACCCACTCCTGAGCTTCTAGGGCAAGTGGTGGCCTGAGCGAGGAAGTCCGTATTCCCCTACGCGCTTCCGAGGTCGTAGAAAGGAGCTTTCTGAGAGTGAGCTGTGGCCGTGCAAAACTGGCAGTCACTCCTGGATTGGGGACAAACCCCACTTCACACAGCGAGGCCTCCCAGCAGTGTGGGTGCTGCCCATTCCACTAGTGCTGGGTGTGTGGGATACTGGCTTCTAGATCAAGAAGACCATCTGGACTTGCTGTGGGGACCACGGATGGCCCCGCACCTGCATGTGGGGGCTGTATGAGACACTGGGCTTGTATTTTTGCGTAGGAGTGAAAGCATTTTGCTTTTAGATTAAAAAAAAAAGCAAAAAACAAATAAAAACAAACAAAACAAAACACCTGAATGGACATTTAGTGGCCAAAGGCAAGGACATCCTGTGCGCAGATGACCCACGGCTGGATCCTAGCTGTTTTTCTTAGGCACATGGTCACATGGCCTTTTCTCCTCTTGGGAGGTAGGTGTCTGGTACACTGGGGACAGTCAGTGAAAGCTTGACAAAATATGTTCTGTATATGTTCCCTTTAAATACACAGCTTGAGAAGCTCCAATGCCTAAGGGGTGAGAGTTCCCTGCAGCAGTCCCTGGGAAGAAAGTGATGAAGTTCATCTCTCAGAAGAACACTACTACTGGTTTTGAACATGACACAACGTGGAATTCTTACATTTTAGACTTGCATCTACAAAAGAGAAAAGTTCAAATGCTGAGGTATGAATAATTAATGAGGAACATGCAATTATAATTATTCCAGTAATTTGCTTCAAGATGATCATTAAGCGGCTGGAGCAGTGGCTCAGCAGTACGGCGCTTGCCTGGCATGCGTGAGGACCTGGGTTCGATCCCAGCACCACATACACAACTAATTATCAGAAAAATAAGAAAACAGGTAAAAAATAAGTTTAAAAAATTGACTCTCTTTCTCTCTTTTGCTCCCTTTCTTTTTGAAAAAAAGAAGATTTACATCTTCTATTTATGTGACCATAAATATTATATTACTCATAGAGATGACTTCAAAATCAAGTATCAACACTGGAACCTGTAATATATATTATGTTCAGATTAATTTTCCATTCATTAGGAATAAAACGATTGTATATTTACAGTAAAGGACTTTACAATAGATCTGGAAAATTATTTCTTGGTAATGATTTGAAAATAAGATACAGTAATTATTTTAAAAAGCCAACTATTTTTAAGTTAAAAAAACTTGAATTTCAAATCTTCGATCCTGAAATTAATTAATTCTGATGCCTTAACAAAATTTGAATTTCAACATTGCATATTACCTTTGTGATGAAATCTAAACATCATTTTACTTTATTTAACAATTTATTTGTTGCCCAATAATCCTTTAAACTAGTGGATCATGAAATGGATTTTCAGATGTTAAGTATCAGAGAAATTTAATTAAACTTTGTAATAGAGTGCAATGGGATTATGTTTCCCTCTTGCCTTTGGAAGCTACCTCCTGAAAATATTAGGGACAAAATACCCTCAAGATCTGCAAACTTTCTAAGACAGCCTGGAGGCTGAGAGTGTGTTACTATAGAGCCTTAGGGCAGGCGACTGACCTTAACGGGATGTGCTTCTCGCTGAAGTCAACAGCAAACTTTAGAGGCCATGGTCTGCATGTGGACTTGGCAATGAGGAGTAAAGTGGGGGGCTTCTGGCCCTGAGGTTCTGAAAAAGAACACAACCCCCCTGCACCCCTCAGGCCAAGGAGGGTCCTACAAGTGGGTGAGCTGGAGGAGGGGGAAGCAAGCTGGAACTTTATAAGTGGAGAAGCTTCTTCCACTACTTTGGGGGATCTGCTTAGGCAGGTCCCTTGCTGCTCTGTATGACTGTGGACTGGGTGACCGGGTGGGCAGAACTGGAGGGACCAAAAGGTACCCTAAGCAGAAGGCTGCATTCCCATAGGTACAATAGCAAATTTAAAGAAGTCTGTGCGCTCAGTGGTGCTGCTGAAGCCCAGGAGAGCGGAACAGTGGATACAGACCGGCAAGGAGATCCTGGCAATGGAAGGTTCTGGACTTATGCAGTGGCCAATGCTGGGTAGAAGGCAGTAGAGGTCAGTAGAGGGCAGATGGTAGAGCGCTTCTCTACTCCTACCAGGGACTGCAGGTCAAAGGCCATCTTCATGGCTTCCCGGAGAGCTCAGAAGCCCCACCAGCAGAGAACTTGCCACACAGAGGTGGTGGTCAGCTGGGGAAGGGCATGCCAGCTGCTCACAGCTCAGGGGCCATTTCTCTATACCTCCTCTTAGCACAGCAGGGAAGCCAGGGTGTGGGAGCAACCTCTCAGCCCTGAGCACCCAAACCCATGTAGGGAGGGCAAAGAGGTACAAACTGGAACACGACTCCAAGTTTGACAGGTTTGGATTTAAGACCAGAAAGCGAACAGGAAGCCATGATTATTTAAGCAGGTAAGGGCAACTTGACAGGGCTCAGCTGAAGGCTGAAACAGGAGAGAAAGAACAGATCCCGTAGATGATCAAAAATTCTTGCTTAAAATATTTCTTTAAAATATGCCATATGGGGGCTGGAGCAGTGGCTCAGTGGTTGTGGTGCTTGCCCGGCATGCGTGAGGACCTGATTTCCGACCCCAGAACCACGTACACAGCGAAGTGTCGAAGCAACAAAAGACACATGAAAAACTAAATAAAAATTGATTCTCTCTCTTTCTCTATTTCTCTGTCTCTTTCTCTTTATAAAAAATGCTATACAGATATTATTAAATGATTTTTAAATTACTAGGAGGTTAAAGATATTATATTTAAGAATAGAAAGGGTTTACCAGATGAAAATGGTTGGAAATTATTATCCATACTAAGGTATTATTTTATTAAAGTCTCTACTGTAGTTAATGCAAAACTCAGTGCTATTTCTGAGGGCAACTGGAAGTAAAATTCTCCAATTTTTAGAACTCTACATCTCCTGAATTTCTATGTTAAAATTTTCCAGTTAGCATTTCTCCATAATGTGCTTGTGCCAGCATAATCAATCAGCAACCATTTAATTGTTGTCTTTTGTTGTGACCTGACTTCCTATTCCAGGTGGATTTCAGCTGAAGGGATTTCTGGTACTCACCTGACTTATCATTTCTAATTTCTCTTGGAAGCTCTTAAAATAAACCTGTAGAAGTCATGACCCTGGAGCAAGGCAGAACTCGCAGATTGGAGTGCCTGCAAAATTGCTTCAGAGTACAGTATCACTTAGGGATTTTCCTGGGACTGAAGGGATGGGCTGGATTCATTCCAGTTGCTAACTATATCCCCAGTGTCGACACACTGTCCAGCTGAATCTGCATGCGGAGGTGGCCTTTCACCTCCTTTGCTTTGTTAATAGCTACGCTATCCTTCAAGGGGTGTGAGAGTCAAAACACGGTTCCAAGGACATGGCATGAAATGATTTCTGAATTGCTTATAGGGATGTTTCAGAAAAATTATCCTTTGGCTTCCCTCACTGACTCTGGAACTAAGGTGAATACATGTCACCTTGAAGGCTGCATGCATCTCAGTGACTTTGGACAAATCTATCCACTTGCCCGTAGTAAGTACTTCTTTGAAAGTACCTCTTCAAACTTGGCTGGAAGCTGAGCTTTATAGTAGGAAGCTGAGGATGACTAAACATCGTTGTAAATTTGGCAATAGGACAGAAGATTAATCTTCAAATCATTACTATTTTGCATATTTATGGATCATAGTTTATCTTTTTTCGAAAGTATAGATTTTCAAACTGACTATAAAAAGTCTCATTGGAAATCCATTACTGCACACTCATGCAAATTTGGTTTGATTGGTTTAAATGGATCAACATAAAACCATGTTCAAAATTTTTTTTGTTCAAAGGCAATATTTATTTAACAACAAAATTATTGAGGTAAAGAACCAAAATAAACAGAAAGGAAAGAACCTAGAATTTGGAGAAAATTCTATTAAATTGCTGAAAGTATAGTTACCGTAGAATAAAAACCTATTCAAAGAGCTCTCTTTACCAGGAACAGAGGTAAGGAGAACAATAAACCACACCAGGCATGAGTCTTCCAAAACTTTCTCAGGTAAAAGTACAACCTGACTGCAGTGTGAACATCAAGAGGGAACTATGGAAGAGAGAGAGGCAAGATGGAAGAAAATAAAGAACTAACCCTGGAATTCTGGATCAAAGTGTGGACCCAGAGATTAAGTTTCAGGTTTATGCAGAGGAACAGAGATGGAATAGGTTAGCGGCCCTTTCAATGGCTACTCTTTGCTTTTGTGCTAAACCCTAAAATCCAGCTTCTCAGAATGTGCGTGAGTGGCTCTACTCAGGTCTCTGATCAGCAGACAGGTGAGAAAATGTTTACAGTGTGTGCTTAAAGGACTGTCCATGCATGTCACACAGTTTATGTCTTCTTTGTTTTGCATGTTTTTATTCAGCATTAAAAATTTATTCAGTAAACTAAAGGTATATTTTAATATAGAATTATCTGAGGAAAGTGGCAAGATGATCATGAATCAAGTTACATAATCTAGGGGAACCATAGATAGGTATGGGGAGGAGAGGGGAGGGAAGAGGGCCCCTGGGAGGGGAAGAGGGACGGAGGATATGGAGGGATCTAGGGGGAATCAACAATGCTTACTGTTTACTCACCTGAGAAGCCAAACAATACTTATGCAATCATTAAAAAAAAACTGGAAAGGTCAACCAATATTTATAATCAAAGGGAAATCAGCAGACGAAAGGGACCAGAGGGTGGGAGGATGTGAGGGAAGGAGGAAGTGCTGGGGAGGGATATTGGCCAAATTATATTGTTATATTGCATGCATGTATGAATATGTAACAATGAATCCCATCATTACGTACAACTATAATGTACCAATAAAATATGTGGAAAAAGGGGCTGGAGCGGTGGCTGGGCAGTTACCAAGCTCGCCTGGCATACACAAGTACGTGGGTTTGAACCCCAGCACCACGAACACAGCGAAGAGTCAGAGCAACCTAAGTCACATGAGAAGCTAAAAGAAAGTCGCTTCTCTCTCTCTCTCTGTCTCACTGTCCCTCTTTCTTTAAAAAATATGGAAAAATAATTAAAATACTGTCTTATAATTCTCTCTCTCTCAAAAAAAGAATGACCTGATTTTTAAAACTATCCCAACCATTATTTCAGAGAGTGGAACTAAGGGAATCTTGAATTGTTAACACCTAGTGTGAGGCAAAGGGTGTGCTACCCTTCCTCACAATTATGCTTAAGCTTTCTGAATTGCAAATTTTCTCCTTGCGGTATTTAGTTTTTAAATTGACAGATGACTTTGTATTTGCAGAGTGCATTTTTCAAGAATACACCATAGTATTAACTATAGTAACTATCTTATTTAACACTATGTATTCCTTCTTTTGAACTGTAATTTTATATTCTTCAACCAACATCTCAATATTCCCCCCAACTACTCCATGAATAAATGAATGGATGAAGAATGCAGCGCACGCGCGCGCACACAGAGGCTGGAATACTATTGGTCTTAGGAAAGAGGGAATCTTGGAATTTACAACAATGCAGATGAATGTGGAGGTCATGACTAAGTGAAATAAACCAGGCTCATAAAGGTAAATAGCACATGAACTCTCTTGTGTGTGGAACCTTCAGCAGTTCATTTCATAGAAGTAGGGAGAAGAGCGGCGGCTGTTCCTTTTTTAGGAGATACCAGTGGTTTCTTCTGCACCTTAAGTGCTTGTACCTATGTTATAAACTGAATGCTGTTCATATTTTGAAGTTCATATGCTGAAGCCAAGTCCCCAATGTGGTGGTTTGAAGAGGTGGGACCTTTGTAGGCGATCGCCTCATTAGGTGCGACCCTTGTTGTGGCTTTAGTGCCCCGTGAGAGAGACCACAGAGAGAGCCCCAGCCTGCTCCATCCCTGAGCACAGTGGAATGACAGCCTTCAGTCGGTCCAGAACAGGCCCTCGCCAGTGCCTTGGTTTGGGACTCCCAGCTGCCTAGCAGTGACCAGCTGTGGAGCACTTGGTCTATGGTGTCTCTGGCAGCCTGAGGGGAGGGAGGCAGCCTGAGCTGTGATGAAGGTGAGCTGCCTTCCTGCCTCGCAGACTTTCTAAATCTGCTTTCTCCATTCATGTGGCAACCGGAGCATAGGAAATATCAGGGATAGATGAATAGATATTTCAATCATTAAGAGGCAACAGTGTCTTCAGCATCAGAGCAAGAACTCCCAATTTTGTTCATGAAACGTTAGTTCTTCTGCATGCACTATGTGGGATGAAAATAAAATTATTTCAGTGATTGGAGGAAGATAAGTCTGAAGAAATACCAATACCAGTGTACAAGCATACAGTGTCATAAAACAAATAATGAGAAAGGGTGGAGAGCCTCTTTGAGACCTGTAGATAGAGTCAAAATTGACAAGCTCCAGGAAATCTTACACTTGTTCATTTTTAATTCGAATAAATATACAAAAGATAGTTATATGCTACTCCTTGCACAAAGGGCAACATTTTTATGACCTAATGATGTGAGCCGTATACCCATGCCACAGGCTGTCATAAGTGCGGAAACTAGGTTGAAAAGTGGCCATTGGGGGAAGTTGTGGCCCTATAGGCAGGTGACGTGATTGCTGCTGACTTTGTGTCCCATCCTCTTCCGAGCTGACCCGATGACACACTTAATGCACAGCGCATGACATAACAGACAGCCCTCCTCTTCTTGCCCAGCTAGGAGGACGCCCCCAAATCATTTGTATCCACTTATTGAGGCAGTTTTGAGCTCCTGCTCCTCGGGAAGCACGAGATTTCAAGGTGTCCATCTAACCGTGCTTACATGTAGCAGGTATCAACATTCAGAGAGAAGCTGTCCCGTTGCAGGACACACGGACAGGCACCTTTTTAAAGCCATTTTTCACCACATTCCAAAGCAGGGTCAGGTTGTAAGAGTCCAGTGGAGGTGTGTCCTGAATGTTCATCCCTGTCGCTGCATTTCACGGCCTGTTGGCTCAGGTCCAAGTCCCCTTGCTGAATTAAACAGAGGCGGTTTGTAAATGTGAGCAATGTCCAATTTCTCAGGGGATTAATTTCTAAATAAAAACATAAAGAAATATATCGTGTGGAAACACACCATGCGATCGATCATCCTCTCATTTCTGTGAAGGAACAGCACATAGACATCTTCTTAAGCTTTGCGGTCCCTGTGTCTTTCTCACGGACATTCAGACTCTGTCCTTTGGAAGATCACCTGCAAATGTGGGTAGCGGGACTGTTCAGGATTGTTGGACGTGATAGCAAATGCTGGATTCTGCCTGCTCCTTCTGAAAAGGATGGAGGAAAAGAGCCTGCACAGACCAAGCAGGCTGAATAGTGAAGAGGCACAGGACACACAGAATGCAGAGGACGGTGATGGCAGCTGCTGTCATCCTGGGTGTCCACTGGCAGCAAAATCAGAGCTGGGATTCAGAGCATGCATGGTGTCACCATTTGATCAGGGCCGTTTTCAAACTAGATCTAAGCAGATCTAGTTTCATGTATTTTCAAATGTTCAAAGCAGAGAAAAAATACCTGCCACAAGGGTTCTGACAAAATTAGCGTGACTCTCAGGGGACCGTCTTCTCCACCCACAGGCAGTTAAGAAATGGTGTTAATTCTTACATGCAAGGACACTTTTCCTTTAGAAAGAGAGGGAGAGGGAGAGAGAGAACCAATTTTACTTAGTTTTTCATGTGGTTTTTGTGGCTCTGACTCCTAGTTGTGTAGGTGGTGCAAGCCCATGTCCCAATACATGCCAGGCAACCTTGATACCTCTGAGCCACTGCGCCAGCCCTCAGGCTCACCTGTATAGCTGCGCTAAGCCCTGACCAGGGAGGCTGAGAGGAATGAATTCCTGTAAAACAGTTGCCAGAGAATGCTTTCCTTATTGGAAAAGTAAGGTATCTATGCAAAGATAAAGCATATGGAGTCTTCCCATATGACCTTAGGCTATAGTACAGAATATTGGAGAAAAAAACATGTCAGGAAGAGAAGAGTTTCTAATTATGAAGGAAATGGAGGAATAGGAAAGTTACTGCTGGCGTGGTCTAAGTAGCAGAGCTGAGGAACCCTTTTATCTGAACAGGACGATCAGTAAATAAACAATCCTTGAGGACACCCTTGCCCACGTCGTTCTGTAATGGAATGAGCTTCGACTGTATTAACAGCAGCAGAAGTCATGGTGGCAGCAATTACCGTCATCATTCTAAGCAGTAAAGTCCTCGTGCATTCAACATCCGTAACTGTCTGCCTAGGAAACTTGCACCGCATGCGTTGATCCAGGTAAGCTCCGGAACACCCTGGGTGTTAGTTGGCTTTTTCCCTGCTGTGATGAAGGGCCCTGGCAAGATCAATTTCAGAAGGAGAAGTTTATTTGGGAAAGACTCGCAGTTTCAGAGGGCTTCGTCCACAGAAGGCCGGCTCATTCCTCGGGGATCAGGGTGAGGCAGAACATCAGGCAGAAGGGCGTGGGGTGGAAAGTGGGTCAAGGAATCCCAGCACAAAGCAGAGAGAGTGCTCCACGCACCAGATGCAGAGTGTGTGCCCCAAAGGCTGCTCCACAGCCCACCTCCCCCAGCCACACCCCACCAGCCCCGCAGGGGGTTAACTCACTGATGGGGTCAAGGCTTTCATAACCCAATCAGTGCACCTTCCAGCTCTTTTTCCTCCATTGTCACACATACTGAGATTCTGGAGGACACCTTTCTTCCAAGCTGTACACTGTGAGATTTATACAACCTCACAACCATCTCGGACTCCTGGGGGAAGTCTTCCAACTGTCCAGATGGTGTCATTGAGGCCCAACGGTTGACACTAACTGCCAAATCATGCTCATAGCACACGAAGACTCAGGAGTCACCCAGCAGTCCAGCCAAGCATAAGCAAAAACTCTGATTTGTGTCTCAGGTCTAGTAGAACTCCAGACCTAATTCCAGGCTTGTAAGACACACAGGAGAAAATCCCCATCTGGTTGGAAAACTATCATGTCCTTCCGTGTTGGGTCACTTTCCCCACATGAAGTTATCAGTGTGTGGTTTTTATTTTGAGACTATTTTGTTCTTTTGTTACAGGTTGAGGATTATCCATCTGAATTTCTAAGACATTTGTTTTTAAGAGAGAGGGTGAGAGTGAGAGAGAGAACAAATTTTTATTTACTTTTTCATCTGGTTTCTGTTTCTCTGACTCTTTATTGTGTATGTGGTACTGGGGCTCGAACCCAGCTCCATGCACCCTCCAGCCAAGTGTTCTAACTGCTGAGCAACTGCTCCAACCCCTCTAACAAATGTTTTAACTTTTAAAATCTCATTATATTTTTCCAGGTTTCTTTGGTTAGCTTTGCTCCATTTTTGCTCAGCATAATCCAGGCAAAGACTGAGAGCCTAAGTGTCAGCTCAGCCGGCTCAGAGGATTTCTGTACGGAAACTGCTTAGGGCTTACATCCCACCACCCTGGACGTGGGCAGCTTCAATTCTGCCCTGTTCTCTCCCTCTAGGGCCAGGTGTCCCCATGCTGTTAGCCCCAGCTGTGGCCTGTGCCTCTGTTTCCGGTTCCCCGATGAGGGCGAGTTAATTCAGGAGGGCTTGGCTGCCCAGCACCACGGCAGCCCACCAGGTCTCACTCTGGTTCACTGGGATCTCTGCTGATGTTGCTTTCCATGCTTTCCACTGTCACAGCTGGGACGTCCCTGTCCCCTCTGCTGTGTTCAGACTTAGCTGGGCATTGGAATCCCCTGGGGATTGTCAGGGAGGATGCTGGGACATCCCCAGCATCCCAGACTGTGGTCTGGCAGGCCTGGCAGGGACCCGGGGAAGATTTGCACTGATGGAAGGTTCCTGATACACTTTGCTGCTGGTTCACACCGCACGCCTCTCCCTGCAGTGTGAACTCCGCTGTCTCCATCTCCCCGCTTCCCATGTACAAGAAAACATACAATGATCCACCAAATTTCCTCTTAATGCTTCTACCATATTATTGCCCAACATTATATTTATACCAATTTTAAGTTTATGTTTTTAAAGATTCAGAATTATTATCTTAGCATTTTAAATTTAACATTTTACTTATTTTTTGCCAACCTGTGTTTAACTTTACAACCTGCCAGTGCTTTGCAAATATTCACATGCTCATCCCCCATGACAAGCTTATTATTCATGTTTTCATTTAATTGCTGTGAAAACCGAGGCACAGAGAGGTGGTGTAACTTACTCTTAGTCACACAGCACAACTGGCTCCAGTGTCTGAGCTTGGAACCCTATTTAGCTTCACACTGCAATTTGCATCTTCTTCTTTTCTGCTATTCATTTCCTTTTCTTGAAGAATATGTTCTCTGTACTCCTTTCTGTGAAGACCTAGTTTAATAACTCCTTAGTTTTCATATTTCTGGAAATGTCTATCCTCACTTGCAAATATTAATTTATTTTCACTCTTACTTTTCTCCAGCATTTTGACAATTGTTTTCTAGTTTCGTGTATTACCTGGCTTTCCTTTCATGCACACGTTGACCTTTATCTTGAGTATGTTGAAGTCTGCGTTCACCACAATGAGTCTGCTTCTTGGCTGACACAACCCTAAAAACAAGACTTCCCTCAATCCGGCTACTAGCTTCTAATTTTTTCTGTCTCCTGTTCACCAGCATTCTTTAAATCGCAAATTCTGCGTATGTGTGTTGGACTTACATTGCACATTCTTATTCTTTCGTATCTTAATGTCACGTATTACATATATACATATATATATATATATATATATATATATATTTAAGATGAGAGGGAGAGAGAGAGAGAATTGATTTTTATTTATTTTTCATCTGGTTCTGGTTTCTCTGACACCCAGTTGTAGATGTGGTGCTGGGATTTGAACCCATGTCCTTGCACATGCCAGGCAAACACTCTAATCACTGAACCACAGCTCCAGCCCCTTACTTTTATATTTTAGATCAAGGTTTTCATGCCTTCATATTTTTATGGTGCATTCTTATCGATTTCTTCCTATTTGTCTTCTGACTGACTAGTGACCTTCTTAGTTTAATTGCTTTCAATCCTTGCCAGTTCAATGGCTTTTAAACATATCTCAAAGTTCTCTTGGTTTCTTTTGCTTAAATACTCTTTATTTTACATTATTTCCTTACCAAATGATATTTATTTCTTTTTTCTTTTTTCTTTTTGGTACTGGGAATTGAACCCAGAAGTGCTTCAGCACTGAGCCACATCCCTATCCCCTTTCTATTATTTTAGTTTGAGTCAGGGACTCCGTAGTTTGCTGAAGCTGGCTTTGAACTTGGGAGCCTGTTTCATCTTTACTGCCCCAGAGCCCTCCAACAGTCGCGAATTCCAGGCCAGCTTTGCATGCACCATCACTGCGGAATTCTTCCACCGTGCCAGAGGCTTAGGCTGGGACATTATGTTCACCTAAGGGCAAGCTTCCCTTTAGGTGATTAGTATCCTCCATCTTAGTTCTGAGACAGGAGTCTCCTTTCTCACAGCAAATCAAGTTTTGCTATTCCTTTTTTTAAAGAAGGGGTGAACACCTAAAACACCAGATTTTACACGAAGATTTCAGGCCCAGGCCCCAACGTCATATTGACTCAAGGTCAGTGTCATAGTCCTAGCCCTGGTGAGGTTCACAGCTGCGTGGTCCCCTAACTCAGGCACACGGTAACTCTAGAATTTGCATCTTGACATCTGTTGTCAGATTTGGAAAATTCTCAGTTATTTTCAAATATGTTGTTTGCATAATTTTCCTCTTTCTTCAGCTTCCAGAACTCCAATTACAAGCATTTTAGCCTTTGCTTATTTTTTCTTGTTTTTCTCTGTATTTACTCTGTGTATTTCTAGTGATTTATTTTTCAATTAACTGATACATTCTTCTTTTGTTTTTAACAACCCTTAAATAGACTTGTTAGATGTTAGTTTCATTTGTAGTGTTTCAGAATTTTTAATTCATTCTTTTGTAAACCTTTGTTTTATTTTTTTCTCACATTTTTACTGGTGCATTATAGTTGTGCATAATGATGGGGTTTGGTGTTACATATTCATATATGCACACAGTATATCAATATAATTTGGCTAATGTGCCATCCAAGCACTCCGCCCTCCCTCCTCCTCCATCCCCTGGTCCTGGTCCCTTTCTTTTGCTGATCTCACTTTGATTTTTTTTTTTTTACTGTTCCCATTTTTAGTGTCTGTGTGGGAATTAATTAATTCCCCAGAAGTATAAAATGTACTTTCTTTTTCTTTAATTCATTTCTATAGGTGACAGTTCTGTGTCACAGTTCTCCACCACATCATTCCTGTTTGAGCACATCATCGGTTATATCAACTCCCATGTTGGATAACTCCAATGCAGGAAAACCAGTAGTCCTATTTCTATTGACTGTTTAACATCTTAGCTTCTTTTCTTGGTATGATTGCGAATAATTAGTGGAATCCTGGAAAGTGTGTATGAAATAATAGACAATTTGAAGATCTGAATGATATTATCTTTGCCAGGTCACCTTACTCAAAGTTGTTAGAGACATCATCTGGTTCAGATCTGAGTTTCAGTGTCCGTAAAGACGTCCTGGCTCACATTCAGCTGGTCCTTATCAATGGGCACAGCCCTTCAGAATCCCATGAGGAACCTGGGGTGTTTACAAGGATTCCTCTTCCTTGATGGATGTAGAAATCCAAACTGATTCCAGTGTCAGAAGGCTCTTAGCCCCTGAGCTTCTCACCCCCTTAGTGATTCCGTGCCACTCAGGGGGTACCTTGTGAAGCAAAGCAGAGTGACAGCCAGGCTTGCTTTCTGAGCTTCATCCCTCTGGGATTTGGGCTCCTCAAGTCCTGGTTGGCTTGGAAGCTAAACTCCATTTTACTTCTCTTCTCAGTACCAGGGCACTGCCTGAAACCCAGGGAAAAAGATCTGTTTCCATTGTCTTCTCTGCATGTATATTTCTCACATATAAATTATATATCATACAAATTATTATGTATACATGCGTTGTTTCTTTGTAGGTAAATCCTTGATTTCTGTAGGCTGATCTTATATTGTGTTGATTTACTAAAATTGTTAATTCAAAAAACTTTTCAGTTGATTGTGTCTTGCATTTTTTAATTATATAGTCATAGGGTTTGCCATAATACCATTATTTTAATAGAAGGGTATGCAGAAAAAACTTTCCTCACTGTAATATAAATTAATTTGCAAATTCTGAGACTATCTATTAGGGTTGATACAGTAAAAACCTGGGTAAACCCTTTGTGGTGAAAGAGGTGCGATCCTGGCTTTTATCCGCAGCCAGCTGGCTCCTTTCTTTGTTACTACTGTGGATTTGTGCAAGTCTACTCTGTGAAGTGACGCAAGTAACATTTTAGACCTCTAGCAAAGAGACTTGGTTTACATAGTCATGATTATTTCTCTGATATAGGTTTTCATTGTTGAATAAAAGACAGAGGAAAGTCTCATTGTAACTCTTTTTAAATAAATATAAACTTACTCCTCTTCTTTCCTGTGATTGGATAAGCCTTTTATCTTTTATTAGGGATAGGTGCTGAACCAAACAACAGTGTCCCTCTCCTCCTGGAGGTCCTATGCATTCTCGGGGATGGATGTACCTGCACACTAAGTCATGTGGATAGAAACTAAATTCAGAGGAACTTTCTTGCCAAGAAATTATTAAGAGCTAAGAATATGCCATCTGGATGCTATGCTCTGGTAATATTGCTTCCAGTGGGATTGTGTGCTGAACAGCATGCCACGTGTCTCCTTCTAGGGTGTGATTTGGCTCTTGTTCTTGCTCTTTGTTTATAGATTTTTCAAACATAATATACATCTGAAATCGACCAGGGATTTGACTTTCTACATAAGAACCAGAAATAAAGAAGAATTTACTAGTGTCCTGACTGTAAATAGTATTTTACTGCTGATGGGAATGGCGGGGTGCTCTGACCACCTACAGACTCCATGCAGACACCCAGCCTGAGAGAGCTGAGCACACAGGCTGCTGAGGCCAGGGTGCTGGGCTTCTTTCTGCCAGGTACTGGGGGGTTCAGCACGTGCATTCTAATACCTTCCCATCCCCTAATTCTGAGCCCTAATTCTGGACTTATTAGAAAGCCATTTACTGTGATTTTTAATTCCCTGGTAAAGGTCATTTACATAAACTCTCCCTTGCACCATGGTGGAAATGCCCTCAGTACAAGGAAAGGAAATGTGATTCTGTTCCGTTTGTCTTATTTTTGATCAGGTGCAAACACATTCGAACCTTGGTTGTCCACGTGCCTTTCACACATTCTGAAATGCAGCACCATGGTATTCTGAAAATTTTGCTTGTAACAGAAATCTCAACTAGTATAGTAAATAGCTGGAGGGAACCAAAATGTTCACACCCCCACGAACGTGAGCACAGTTTCGCTTTCTTAGGTGTGTGGAGCAAAGGGCAGAGGGTAAAAATTGGAAGAGTTTTGAAGAAAAGAAAGATTAAGAAAGGACATGACAGCCTTCATGGTGATTCCTGATTCTACACAAGTATTTGATAACCTGCTAGTCACCAAAAACATGTCCTAAAAATAAAGCGGTAAACAAATAAAGGCCAATTGCTTCAGTACCCTCTGGGTACCTTAGGAGCATAACATAAGAATTACAAGTAACTTTAAGTGTGAAATGTTGAAAACAGAATACGAGAATTTAAAAAGACCTTGTGTGTGACAAATCCTGTGCGATGTAAAACTGCCAGGC
>PVKS010031821.1:0-23108 GCA_004027875.1 Aplodontia rufa
CAGCAGTAGCCAGAGAAAAGCAAGAAAGCAAGCAGCCGTGTCCTGAAGGGAGAAAGCAGAGAAGACGCATAGAACCGGAGAGATCAGCAGAGACATCAGATCAGCAGCGGTAGAAGATGCAGGTCCCGTGTTCCAGCCGCCGGCGTTCGCCCCCTTGTTCCCGGCTCCCCAACCCTTCCTAACTCAGCCCCTCGGAGGATGGCTCAGGCTTGCTGGGTCATTCTACCCGTTCCTCGCTCTGGAGTGCAGCGGGGAGCGACCCCTTGCCCCATCCCTGCCCTAACTTGGCCCCTCGGAGGATGGCTCAGGCTTCCTGAGTCATCCTGCCCGTTCCTCGCTCTGGAGTGCAGCGGGAAGCGACTCCTCGCCCCATCCCCTTCCTAACTCGGCCCCTCGGAGGACGGCTTGCTAGGTCGTTCTGCCCGCTTCTTGCACAGGAACGCTGCGGGGAACGACTCCTCTTCCCCCGGTCCCCAGCCCTGTCCTGCCGGCGCCCGGTTCCCAGTGACCTGCTGGCCCCCCAGGGAACGGCTAAGGTCCCCCGAGGCCGTTCCACCCGCTCCCTGCTCCAGAACCCTGCGGGGGGCGACAGAAAGGATCAATTATAAAATCTAGAGTTAAATTATGTTGATGGAAGAGTAGGGTGGAGCATGATTCCACTCTGCTGATGATGGATAGAGCTAGAATGGAGATCATGTGCCAATGAGGCAGAATTTCTAGAGAAGTCATTTGTTTTTCAGAAAAAAGTTACCTCTAGTGGTCATCGGTAGAACAGGAATTAAGGAGAGGAAATATAAACAGTAAATGGGACCAGAATAATGGATAGAGAAGGTAGTATGTATAAAAAATTTTAGTAGAGCTTTTAACATGGTTTGAGAAAAAAGCATGAAGTTTAGAGTTAGATAAGTTAGATACATCTCATTTATTATCCTGGCATTTTATGAATTTCTTTAATTTTCAGGCTCCTCATGTACAACCTACCTTTTAAAAGGTATATCAAAAAATTGTTTAGAGTAGTTACAGTTTTTGGAATAATATAATAAAATAATTAATATTTACTTACACATTTTATTCTTTATTTGCTTCATCAAAGGCTCTAGAGATTGACTACAAGTTCACTCATTTTGACTGGGTTGGGAGGGTTGGGAAAGAAGAAAGTTTGATGGAAAATCCAGGACCAGTAGCTGAGCCTCTGAACTCACATTCAGGAAACATCCCTTTATTCTGAATAATTGTATGGGGCAACCATGTCTACCCATTTTGGTAAGACTCTTTTAAGAATTAAGGCAAATTTAGTCTGTAAAGGATTTTCCTTTGGAATATAAAATTGTGAGGAACTGTAAGACAGGCAGATAACTACAAAAAAAGAGCAGAAACTGGGATAAATTAAATTTATAACTATTTTAGAATATGAGAAAATAAAGAGACAATATACATTGTAGGTCTGCTTATTTGCTTAATCAAGGAGGTTGAGAAAACAAATGACTTTTCTAACATGTAAAATTTAACCATATATCTGGAACAAAAAATTGTAATTCCTAGTTTAGGATTTGAGTGCAGCGTATAAAACAATCTCTTAAGTTTCCAAAAATGATGAAGAGATTCCAAATTTACATAAGAATTGTTTTTAAGGGCAATATAATTCTGTCTAGATCCAACATTTCCATGGATTTTCTAATATTTTATTTTTATTTTTATGTTTTTAAAGAGAGAGGGATAGCAAGAGAGAGAAAGAGAATCAATTTTTTATTTAGTTTGTAATGTGGTCTAACTGGCTGCTATATATAATATTAGCAGGCTTAAATTCCATTATATATAGGGAACCAACAATATTTCCCATCATAATTTTGGTTTAAAAACAGGATAAAATTGCAATTTGTTTATTTAATGTGCTAAATTATAAAATTTGACTGTCCTTTATTATAACTTTTGAAATTGAATAAACACATTAAGAAGAATTTAGGGAAAAGGAAAAGCAGAAACACAACTTGAGCATTTTATTACTAATTAACATTAACACATATATTATGGACTGAATGTTTGTATATTGAAGCGCTGGCTCTCTCAATCTATATTTGCAATTGGCCACCAAAAAGATCATTAAGGTAAAATGAGATGCTAAATGTAAGGCCCTAATCTTACAGAGTAGCAGTCCTTAAAGAACAGATATCAGGAAGTTTGCTTGCTTGCTTTCTCCAGAGGCACTCAGGGAAAAGACCACATGAGGATAATACGGCAAGCAACCAGTCAAGAAGAGAGGCCACACAGCAAACCACGTACTGCCAACCCATCATCTTTGACTTTCCATCCTCCAGCACAGTGAAAAATAAATTTCTCTTGTTGAGTTTATTGTATGTTGTGGTATGATTATAAAGGCAAAAATGTTGGCCAAATCATTTCATAAAATTCCTTCTAATATATGAGGGAAAAGAATATCTATGATTAATTAGATATTTACTTGAATTAAATAAGTTCAAGTTCTAACTTATTAATTTGAGGAAATATTTGAATTGACTGAAATACATTTTAAATATTTTATGTATGTTTTCTGTGTTTCATATGAAAATATGGTTGTTCTCAACTATCAACAAGACTAATATGTAAATGTGGTGACATTTACATATTGCTGTATGATAGATATTATATGAGATACATGAATAACGAAGGTTGAAATGGTGGAATACGGTCCTGGCTCATACTTTCTACATGTGCCTGTTCTTAAATGGACTTTCGGTAGTAGAAAATGAGCTAACAATTTTAGCATGTTGAATCTTAAGACTCGTTCTTGATTTCTGACAAGAGATTAATAAATGTCAACGAGCCAAATAAATAAGGGGACTAAAAATTTAAACAATGAACTGAAATTAGTAAACAATACCCAGTCTGTCATAAATGCTGTAAATTTGCAAGTAGATAAACTATAAGCAGCATTGTTGAACATAAAGGTAAAAATGAATCCAAATTACAAGAATTAAAGAGTGTCACTTTCAAAGTTTAATAGAAATTGTGGTTCTGTCTTGTTAAATTAACTCAATTGCACATTTTCTCAGTACAACTGAACACATTAACTTGGAGGAGTCAATACTCATTGACTATTTTCTTCTATTCCCTGGATTTCTCCTTTGTGATTTCTTCTTGGCTTCCAATCAATTGTTGCATACGTGAGAACACTCTGATGTGGTAATTTTAAGAGGAGACTTTAACCTGGTGACATCCTAGGTCTGACAGTGTTGAGAATACCATTTTCTTTTACCTATGGTGCTATACTTTTCCCCTTCTAGTTATAAAGCTTCTCCAGTGCTTCAGGTTAAAGTAGGTATCGGCCCAAGCCTGGTCCACCAGAGTCACACACCTTGACAGTGTGAGTAGCTCTCAGTGTGATCCCTTAAATCAGTGAAATCATACATCAGTCTTATGCTGAGATTGTAGGAAAAGGTGTACCTAGTAGAGAGTTGTTCATCCAATACTATATGTTTAATGCTGCCTGTCACCACTTTCACTCCTGACCAGAAACACCCTGCATGAGAATTAGATCAAAAGTCATGAATGCAGAAAAACTAATAGTACAGGAGAAGGGATGAGGGATGGCAAGGTGAGGTAGTGGGGAGTGAATATGATCAAATTATGTTATATGCATATACAAATATGCCATGAAGAAACCCACTGTTCTGTATAATTAATATAGAATTATTTGAAAGAAGGCAAGCGGAGAAGGCAGAGTTAAAAGAAATAAAAGAGCCTTATCCTGATAATGAACATTGAGCTCCAGATCCAGCTGTGTTTGAAGCCAAATTTGCCTTTAGATTTGCATATGGCACCACTGGAATTCCTTGCTATATAGGGTAAATAATTTTTTATGCTCACTCTCTTTGTAAAATACCATCAAGAGATAGGAACCTGTCCATCATTCTTAATAAAAACTAATTTGTACAGACCACATAACTCCAAGGTTCCTAACAAACAACAAAGAATTTTGTATATCCAGATAATTTTTGAAATACTGTGCCTCCTTCTCTCTGAAAAAATCAATAAAGTTTTTTGAATGAGAGTTTGCTAAAAATTATTTACAGTACTGGAGCAGGAGCTCAGCAGTTATGGTACTTGCCTCATATGCATAAGAACATGGGTTCGTCCCTCCAAACCACATACACAGCAAAGTTCAGAGCAATGAAGTCACATGGATCACTAAATAAAAATTGATTCTCAACTTCTCTCTCTCACTCTCTCACTGTCCCTATCTCTCTAAAAAATTATTTACAAAATCCTTACAATTATAATTAATGAAGCAGATATTTTCCAAATACAAGCATGTAGACAAATTGACTTCTACTTTATTTTCTATCAAAACATGTATTAATTTGTGTACACTGTATGGCATGTGAATGGTATAAACCCAGACTTAGGTCTATATATATATATATGTACACACACACACACACACACACACACAGATATACAAACAGACATCACATAAATCTTTGCAAATGGCATATTTTATCTTTTTCTGAAAATAATTATATTTATGGATGCCACATAATTTCCAGTAACTTCTCATAACTTTTAATTTTCATTTGTGCTGTTTCTGTAATTTCAGGCACTGTATTTTAAAGAAAAATAATCTAACAACCACCCTTTATATATTTGGGCCACTGAACACAGACACCACACCTACTTCCCACACACAAACACAACCCCAAAACATCTGGGCCAATAATAAAAAAAAATAAATCAATTTGGGCTTTTACATGTCCTCTTTTTAAATATTTTCTCTTCTTAGTGATATGATTTTAAAACTTCATGTTCCACCAAAAACATTAAAAAATAAATTGCTTTGAAGATATTTTATGTTGTGTTCCCTAAAAGTAGGTTTGAGACAAAGATGTCTGTGTAGGCAATTTGCTAAGAAAATCCTCCCAAAGGAGCAAAGTATGAGAGAAGGAGGATTTGGAAAAGAAAGAAACAATGAAATGGTAGGAAGTAGGGAAAGTTACAGCAGGAATATTCTGAAGTGTAGAATTACTATCACAACCACTACCACAACCACCATCATCACCACGATAATCAAATAATATTAAATTGACACTCAGTGATGACTCAATGGACATTACTCAAAAATGCTGTCACTGTAAGTCACTTTCTCTTTTTGTTCTTATAATGCAGTTTATCAACAGTGTTTATTACATGTTTACAAAGAAATATTAAAGACATGATATTATTTTTATATGCTTCTTGATACAAATAGAAAAAATAAAGGAAATATGATTGAAGTTAGCATTAAACATACATTTAGTAGTGTGAAAAATTTGGTCTAGGACATTAAATATATCACTGGGCATTTGGGGTTATGGAGAGAGGATGTTTTTTTTTTAGAGAGAGGGACAGTGAGAGAGAGAGAGAAAGAGAGAATCAATTTTATTTAGTCATTCATGTGGCCTTCGTTGCTCCAAGACTTTATTGGGTACATGGGCTGGGGTTTGAACTCATGTACTCGTGCATGCCAGACAAGTGCATTAACCACTGAGCCACTGCTCCAGCCCCAAGAGAGGACACTTTTAGGTATGTTTCAAACTAATTTTATTATGGATATGTTATAATTACATATACACATACATTTTGGGGTAATGGCTCAACTCCTATGAAAAAATAAGTACTAAAAACTCAAAAACTAGAAAGAAATGAATGAGAGGTGAAGGATTATGTTTCTTTTAAATATGAGTAAATGCACTGACAGCCCGAAGGTTTATGTATGAGCTTCAGATTAGGTATAAGGTAAGGGAACACGAGCTCAAATATTAAACTAAATTGATATGGACTTAATTGGATTCTCAGCATCAGGTCAAGCCATGAATTTATAAATCTCTCGCTTATCTTTCATCAGGCAGATGTCATATGCATTCTTATCAGTTACTATAGGACACTGAGAATGTCCAGAAAGTTTTGTTTTCAAAATGTGGCTCAACATTTTGATGTTTTAAAAGTGTTCATTACAGTAATTATAAAATTTATTTTATTTATGATGTTTAAAATATTTTGGTTTTATTAACATAGTTCTGTTAGGTAGCTATGATTTTATATGGCTATATCATGATCATGCATTAAAGAAAATTCTGAAATAAATTAATAATAATATAGAATTATCCCTGAGTTATGCAAATATATGCATATTTGTTTGTGATCTAGAAGATGATTTGTTTGTGTATAATTTCAGTATGGTCCCTTATACCTTACTGACTGAAACTGAAATTACCAAATAGACTAAAACAATTTCAAAAGCAAAATAATTTGTGTGAATTTGCTTTTAATTTCAGCTACAGATAACTAGATTCCAAAGAAACTATACTTTATGTAATATTGGTTTTACATTTACAGTACAGATTTACTATCAAATTTCTACCAGGATAATTTATTTTTCATGCTTGAGTGAGAACCACATCTTAAACAAATACATTGGAGAGTCAGCCTATTGCTATTTTTAAAATCACATAATCGATCTACACTTATTTATGCTATATACTAATGAAGGGTGCATTGCTTGGGTGATTTGTAGAGAAGCAGCAGCCTTTGGCTATATTATCTGGTGGACACAGTAGACTTTTAACAAGTGTATTATTAAAAGTGAACTGGTTCTTCTTATTTTTCTATTATATAAGAAAATTCATATTATAAAATTCATTTCTGACTTAATAAATATGTGAATTGATCAATTATGTAAATGATTTGAAAGTAGATCACCACAAACTTTTAAGTAGAAACATCCATAAGTGTCAGAAATCCTTTAAATTTTTATTCAATCATTATTTCCAGAAGAAATGTATTTTGGGGGGATAGTCAGAATTATTTGGTAAGTTTCAGACTAAAATGATGTATGTTCCTATAAGAAACTTACCTAGATAGGGAAAATACATAAGTATTATAAAGAAATAAAGAACGTATTTAGAAACATATCTTTAAGGGAATAAAATTTAAATCTTAAAACAATTACTTCTTGTCATTCCTTTTGGGACCAGAATCATTTATATTACAGAGAAGAGATGAAGAACCAAAACAATACTCCATGCACATGTCAGTACATTCACAGATACTATAGACTATATGCTTTTAGATCTTCCAATTCAAAACCCTGATTTGCCAGGTTGAGGAAGATTTTCCTGAGTTAAAAGTAGATAGAAGGCAGAAAGAAGACATGAGCATTTCCCCATAACCATATATATTTTTTTGAACAACCATATAAGTTTTTAACAAAATAATATAAAATGTGTATAGATTCTGGATATCACAATTACCCCCAGGAGCACCCCCCCCCCCAATTATCCACCCTTATCCCTCCCTTCCCCTTCCTACAATATCTCTAAAAAAGGATTATGTTGTATAGCATTACATCTTATCTGGATTTAACCATATTTGAGATATTCTTCAAATAAAAAAGCTACTTTCTTCTAATAAGGGGAAATAGAAATGTTTCAATTTGTTCCAGCCAAATGTAATTCAATGCTTAAATCACTAATTTTTTCAAAATCTTTTCTCCATCTCTGTGATTAATAAGAAGTCTAATTTTTATCAAAAGAAAGATAGTCACTCCCTTGTAGAAGTTGGTAAACTTTTTTGCAGATACCTCAAATAAACACATTAAGACAAAAGCTAGTACAAATTCTATTGTGTTTTTAAAAGAAAAATACAATATTATATAGAATGCATAGTTGCATAGAGGAATGCAATTTCATTATATGGAGAAACTTCTATGTGAAAGGGAAATTTAAGTTGATAGCTATATGTAAGTAGGAATTCTTTCAAGAAATGAGCATGGAGGTAAGGAAAAGTCCTAAGCAATGTGAGAATTAATGGTAACTTTTCTTCCTCTTTTTTTTGTCTTTTCTTTTTTCTTTCTTTCTTTTTTTTTGTTGTTTGTTTTTTGCCTTTCCTCTTTTTCCACTTCCTATATTGGAGGTTAATTTAATCATGACCTTCTAGTTCATGTTGCTGGTTCTTGTAAAATTTGCCTTATTTATTTACTTTCTTATCTATTCCTTTATTTAGATTCCTGACAGAATTCTTCCTTATAAGCAGTCTAACTAATTTAATGTCTGCTTTTTGCTTATATGTTTTTTAAGTGTGCATTAATGCTTCTTACACAAATTTTCTCAATTTACATGAATGTTATTTTATGTTATATAAAATGTACATCATTCTGCTTTACCTTTTTCAGCTTAATATTTTATTTTGTGATCTTTATTCTTATTTGAAATCATAGTCCGATATTTTTAACCCTTTATGATCCATCATACATAGGACACTTTTAAAAACTTAAATATAACATTTTTATAGATATCCTGTAAGATTTTATATGTTTTGATATATATGCTATTTATACAATGATGGCACATAATAGGTTAGCTACTACATAGAACTGAATGGTTTCTTCAATGGTTTGCTTTTCTTTCGCCAGTAATGTGCATCTTGATTGACTAGCAATTTATCAAGTTCCTTGTCTTTATCAAGTTTCTCACTCATTTCTCCCTAATTTTCTATGCTGCATAAAAGATATTATAGCAGTACCAATTAACTAACTCTCAGTGTCTACAGGTCCAAAGTCTAGGTCGTGTGAGGCTGGCTCCAGTGCTCAAGGTCTCACTGTGCTAAAATCAAGATCTTGACCAGGCTGCTTTTCTCATCTGGGGCTCCAGTACCTTTTCAATCTTGCTGATTCTTGGTTGAATTTATTTATTTGTAGCTGTATGGCTGAAGTCCATAATTCCTTTGTCAGGAGCTGTGAGCTGCATTTAGATACTACAGCCTGCCCCTCTCCTACAGTCCCTCATAACATGCTTGCCTCTTTGGTCCAGGTCTGTTGTATTGGATCTGTCTGATCACCTCCTCTCTAACTGGAGAAAATTTTCTTCTTTTAAAGTCTGCATACACTTGGTTAGGACTACCTGGAAGGGCCTTCCTAACAACTGTGCCATGCACCATAACACAGTGAAGGTAGTTATTGAATTGGACTAACAGTTTCGGGGTTTATTTAGGCATGTGTACCAGCAGAGAGAAATCTTAGGAACAAATTAAAATATTGCCTCATAATTTGTCATATGAGAGAATTCTGCTGTACATACGACAAAGAAAGAAACTGTAGGATCAAATGGTATATGAATTCCAGTTAAACTGATTAACAAGTCTGAGGATAGCCACTGTGACCACAGCATAGTGACCAAGCAGGACAAAATAGAAGACCTGACTAACTAGAGATGGAAGGCAAATAATGGTTATTTATTTCCTCATAATTTAATATTAACAGATGCAATGAATGCTGATTCATAAACTTTCCCTTTTCTTTTTTTTCCTTTTCTCTAAAAAAAATAGAAAATAAGAATATATTTTTACACTGTACGAAAATTCATCAATTTCTTTCTCTTTCACCAATCAGGTATCCATGCCATTTTTTGTGGGTCCTAATATCCTTGGGATAAAAGAGACTAAAAGATTGGCTTACATAATCCAGATTTAAAGTTGATCTCCTGTACAGATTCTGTAAAACTATGAGGAAAAACAAGCAAGAAAAAATATTCAACTACATGTGAATATCTTGTCTAATGGATTAACTATGATTTCATTTATTTGTATATATATGTATATATGTGTATATATATATATATATATGTATGTGTGTGTGTGTGTTTGTGTGTGTGTGTGTGTGTGTGTTGTTTTGCTTGATGGTCTTTATTTGGAACATGGGAAACAAAAGTGAGGAATTTAATTTGAAGACGGTTTCACAATACAGTTTAGTTTCTAACTATCTTGTAAAGAACCTAAGGAAGCATTATTTGTAAAACACAATCATAGAGTATTGCCATGTGAAATATATTTTATAGATCTTTAATTTATTTAAACCATTTTGGGTATTTAAAGAAACACAAGTCTACATTTAAATTTGCTAATACTCCAACATACTTTGTTCTCCTTTTCATGGTTTTACACAATTAAAGTGTATTTGAATATAAACCTTGTTCTATTCCTATCCTAACTCTGTAGTCTATAATATTTCTTCTTGCAACCCTCTTGTACTATGTCATGGATCCTACAATGAGATAGGTAAAATATTTATGCCATCTTCTTATTGACAAATATTCTGCTTCTTTGGTGTCAAACTCCTTACACATTAAAGAGAATTTGTAATAATAATTGTGAATTTACACCTTTATTTTCTTCCATATCTTATTTGAAAACTTACAAGCTCATCTTCATATCTCTTGATCAAAATGTATTGGCTAGGTGCCTGTCCACACTCAACTGGGCTAGACAGACTGAGATACCAAGCACTGAAGGAGCTAATACAATAAGCCAAATTGAAAGTAATATGGAGCCTTTAATCCCTTTAATCACTTAATTGCAATCATATAAGGGTTAAAGTGGTAATAATGAGGATTCCCTTCACATTGCTCTTCCATTGCATAACTGTTCCAGGTTTACTTAATGGCCTTGTTCTAGTCAATATGTAAAAATCAGTACATAAAGAACTGCAGGGGTCATCTCACTGCAGAAGTTGTCCAAAATAAAACAGGTATTATGGAATTGGAGCTACCAGAAGAGAGAGAGGGAAGGACTACAGGTGGGAAAACTACTACATACCAAGCTAGAGGTGCCTGGGGAAGGCCTCCTATAAGGGTTTCCTTCCCCTGAGAAAGAGGCCTCCAAATGGAAGCTCTTACATCAGAAGTGCAGGTTTTTGCAAGAGTCTGGACAACCAGAGGAACCCAGGTTCTTGATGAAAAATCCCCTTCAGAGTCTGCAATCCCTGTGCACTGAGTTTAGTGTGTTGCACAGCAGCTGTTCCCTATGGACCCTGTCATATGAAACCTCTGTAGTGTCCTGTTGCTGGCCTGAAAAATATCACACGTAGTTTTTAACCAGAACTCAGACTCCTCAGTGTCCTGAAATGGTGTTGCCAGACTCCTAGAAGTCCTGGTTCTTAATAATTCCCTAAATTTTCCAGGCTTCAACTCCTACTGTTCACTCATTTCCTGTTATGATGTCTACTGTTGCTAAACTTCAGCATCTGATGACTTTCCTTCAGTGAACTCCTTTTTCTATTTCCATCCATACCAGAGCAGTTTTAACTAATCTTTTAGTATTTACACATCGATAAATTGTTACCTATTAGCCTAATTTGGACATATAGAAACGGAAACATCTAAGTTTCACAAATAACTTTAATGCTAAAACACCAAAGAGGGTCTTATTTTGAAAAGACTTGATTAAAAAAAATTGGTTTAAATGTGTTAGAATCTGTGTTAGTATATTGGCAATTAAATATGTATTATAATAATGCTAATTAATACATGGTATTTAAATACTTTTATATAATATCCTTAAATCATGAAGCACATAAGGCACTAAATTATCTATTAAATGTGTTAATCAAAACTTTTATCTTGATTAAGACATATTTATGAAAAATGTCCAAGATTTAATGTATCTTTTATTATTCAATAAATAATCTACTGGTAAAAATTATTCATAAAATATTTGCTGGGGAAAGGTATACTTTTCTGTGGTCAATATTTTATTTCAATCTACATTTACAATGTTAATAACTGGTTATAATTATTTTTGGATGACAATTTCTCCTAATAGTCTTTCAGAATTTGCTTTTTTATTTATAAATATTTTATAAATGGTGGCACCAGTGAGTCTGATTATAATGGGCACCAAAAGATTAGAAGATGCAAGTCATATCCTCCTGAATAAAGTATGTCCCACTTTAAAATCACAAATGACTGTTTTAATCAAGAAAATTGCAATCTTATTGTAATAATATTCAGCACTGTCAAGGGGAAAGATCAAAATCTTTTTAAAATAATTGAAGCAAAATTATACCAAAGTCTAGGTAAAGTTTTTGGAATGCTCTTGATTGGTTTCAATGTTTTAGAAAAATAGCTTATTTTAAGATTTTAAAATTTTCTCCTTTATGAAATATTTTATATGAAATGGAAAATAAAATGTGCATTTTAAGATTATTACAAAATATGAGACCAAAAGTGATACTCTTTTATATAATAATAAAGTTGTGTGTTAAGCTCCTTTATTTAGAGAATTAATACTATGACAGTTATTAATTTAACGAACAGCTGTACTTTTGTTTTTTACAACCAGAGTTTCAAACCTAATGGTTTTCTTACATAAATCATTGTTTTACTCATAAGTCTCAATATATGACTGATTTGGAAGAAATTTATCATCTGACAATGTAAATGTAATTTCAAATCATGGTTTCTAAGCCTTTGGAAAGTTCAGTTGCCCTTCAAAAGTTACAAAATCAAACATACATGTATTACAGAATAAAAGAAAGGATGTTGGGATGGTACACATAAATTCCAAAGAAGCCTTATGGACCATATTTCTAGGCTTGGTCACAGACATAAAGAATCCCAGATTTAAATAATAGTCATGTGAAATACTTTAATTTCATAGTCCATACTAATAGAAATGTTATCACAATAAAATGATACAGCTGTTATCAAACACCATGGAAATTTTCTCATCAACAAGCACAATTTTTTGCCTAAATTTTCAATAAGTTATTTATATATATGAGGGTCATGAACTACCTGTGGAGGCATTATAGGTAGAAATTCCCTTGTACGGTCATACCTAATTTCCTTTTTAGGTAAGACTGCAGAGATCTAATCAGACTAATGGAGAAAGCCCAGTTACCTAGGTTCACCTTTTGTCTAGGCAATTATACAGAGTTACATGAAATCTCCCTTTAAACAATTTCTCTCCTAGAAAATTGTTCTTGTATTTTAATTTGAATCTATATCCCTGGGAAATATGAGATGGAAAGCTTCATAAAGATCATCTAGTCTCATATTATCATTTCATGAATGAAAAGTTAATGTACAGGGAGTTTCAGGACTTGTCAAAATTTACCCATGATGATTCATCAGGAAAGTGCGATGGGATTTGTGTAGCTAATGAAGCTACAGAGCACTCGTAGAACCTAGATTTCTCCATTCCCAATTTTGCAATGACACAATATTGATGGATATTTTAATATTGTGTGGATTTTATAACAGTTCCTGAGATTGTGATTAATAAAGCTGTAAATGGTTGCCTTCTTCACCTTTGCCATTATCTTTTCAATATCACAGGATATTTGGAAAGAAATAAGGATATAGAGAAGTCTTCTGCCACTCTCTTCCAGTACTTGATATCCTCTTTGTGAATTATAAAATGCTTTTCAAAGAATTATTTTGTTTTTGGTTGCTCAGGGAAGAATATGCAAAGGAAGAGGGTTTTTAGGATTCATTTGGATATGTGTGTAGACTAGACAATATTTAAGTTTAGTCCCTGCACAGCATCTTAATATTTCCCAGATATACTTATTTATGCTAATTGATAAAGATGTTTTTTAATACTTGGTAGCATAACAAACACACTTGTCATTTGTTGCATTAATGTTATATAATTACTGTTATTTTAGCTGCTATTTACCTGACACAGTTTACAAGAGTAAAATTGTGACCAGTAATTGACCCTGGGCTTCCTTATCATTGTGCTTAAATCTTTCCGTTAATATGTGTTAAAATACATAACATGGGGCTCTAATGGTAGCTCAGTGGTTGGAGTGCTTGGCTACCATGCACAAGGACCCAGATTCAAACTCCAGCACCACATACACATCTCAGTATAGGAGAAACATAGGCCAAATGAAAAAATAATAGTGAAGTTGGTTCTCTCTCTTCTGTTTCTCTCTCTCTCTCTCTCTCTCTGTGTCTCTCCTACTTTCTTTAAAATATAATATGTAGTATATAATTATGTCTATTTATATAATATTGATATAACTGTCTAAATACATATGCGTGTAAGTGTAAGAGTATATGTGGGGGGTGAAGAGGTAGCTCAGTGATACAGCCCTTTCTTGGCATGTTCAAGGCCCCAGGTTCAATCCCTAGCACCACACATGCAAGTAAGTGGTGAAGAAACAAAAACCCAGATAAAAATAAATCAAAATTAATTCTCTCTCTCTTTCTCTCTCTCTCTCTTTTAAAAAAAGAGTATATATGTGTATGTGTGTATACACATACATGTATATATGTGACACAGAATACATATTTGATACTTGGGAACAAAATAGACAACTTTCAGATTTTTAAAATAATCTGCACACTGTTATGGGTAGTAAAATTAATTATTTTAATAAATTAGTTTAAATTATTTACTATAAATTTAACTAATTAATTAATATTATTGAAAATAATTACCAATCTCAAATACGATGAATTTTATCAATACAGCTCCTTCAAACTTAAATTTATATAACATAAAATTATATGAGTAGAAGTATTTGTATGTATGTATGTAGTGTGTCATCCTTGAAAAGAGGGGCAATAAAACACCATGTCGCTGAAATGTCCCTCTTCATTCCCATGGACCTAGACTGTTCCTTGGAATGCTTGTCATGCAAGGAGCACAGCAGATTAAATAAGCCAATGATGTCACTGCTTTGGTGGCCTAAATTACAAACCTTCTCCCTTTGGTTACTGGCACAGAATTGAGGGCACTGTGGAGACATTTGCCATTCATCCAGCTGGATGCCACTGGACAAAATATAAAGAGGGACAGAGAGATTCTGCTTGGCGAAGCATTACTAAGGATAGAGGTACTTCCTGTCCAGCCCATTGTCATTGGCCCATCCTCAAAAGCATTTCTCAATAAGGATTATGTCTCTCATGCCATCTTTGAGTATATTCTTTGATATATTCATAACCTATCCTAATGTCCTAGCACAAGAGAACTGTGAACTGAACGTGTGTGTGTGTGTGTGTGTGATTTATATCCACAAGTTCATGAGCTAGTTTTTCATCTTTCAGATTATCAATGAATGATACATTTGCCAGTTTTTCTGCAATTGTACAACTTTGGTTCCTCTTTCTATCATTCTGTTTGCAACCTTTCCTATCTTAACAGTTTGCCAATTACCTTTCCAGATAAATCTTGCAAAGTCAGTGCGATATATCTGCAAGTTTTTAACAGAGGAAAAACCCTACTTTTAGGTACCAATTTCCATAGTAGATTTCTATTTCTGTATAACTATCTCAAAATAAAAGAAGTTAAAAATATAAATTATTTGTATTTTAATGGATATGTGTGCTAGCAGGACAGTTTTTCTACTAGTTTTTCTTGGAATAACTGATGTAGCAGCATTCATCTGGACAAAATGTTGGCTAGAATGGAGAGTTTGAGGTACCCTCCCTCATGAACGGCAATCGGGAATGGCTTCACATGAACCTTAGCTTTCAGAGTGCAAATTCGGTTTCATTCCCTGGTGATCTTAAGACTTTTCAAGAGAATAGAAATTAAAACGACCTAGACTGCAACTAAGAAAACAACATTTCTCTCACACACAATCAAAACCTGTCATGAGGCAGAACAGTTTTAAGAGAAACATTGCCTCTGCAATTGGATAGAGGAATTGCAAAGACTTTGTGACTATATTCAATTTTCAATTTATACACTACTATTGTGTCATAAAGTTGTTTATCAAGCATGTATTATACTTCTAATTTATATTTTAATTTTCATCAAATACTTATTGAGTTCTTTATATGTCAAAGGGATAATAAATACAGAAGTAGAAAGGCAAAGAACTTACTTGCATTTAAGAACATATCTTAATTAGGGTGAATAATGACAAAAATAAAAAAAATTAAACAAAAACTCAAATAGAATTCACAAGTGTTGGAAATGTGGATCCTTCTCTAGCATATATCATAATAAGTAGCCTATGACAAAAATACTAAGTTTATATAAGTTTTTGTGTTTATGTAAATGCATATACATATACATTATACACATACTCATACACATATTTTGCATATAAATGTGTAAGTGAGTAAACATATATGTGTGGGTATATTGTACTTGCATAAAATTTCATTTCATTTGGGCAAATTCCTGCAAATTAGATTACTCACTTTTACTAAAAATACATATATAACAATACAAGAATTTGCTGAAAATATTGCAAATATCACCACAACCTTATTTTATCCCTACCAACAATACCTAAGAGATTTGGTTGCTCTGTGTCATTTGTCAGCAGCTGCTTTTGCCACTTTTCTTTTTGTTTTAGGTAATAGATATCCTCATTGTAGATATATTTGCATTCCCTAATGAGTCTCCATGTTAAACACATTTTCTTGTACTCATTTCCAAACTTTGTCTTCTTCTGTGAAAAATCTGTTCAATTCTTTACACATTTGTGAAGTTATTCTTCAGCTTATTGAGTTCTTTAAGATTTTATACTAGATATGTCCTTCTGCACATATACAAAGTATACTTATTCTAAATGAAAAGTGTAAGAAAAGACACTTCTCTAAAGAAATGTAAATGGGGGCTGGAGCGGTGGCTCGGTGGTTTCAGCGCTTGCCTGGCAAGCACGAGGAACCGGGTTCAAACCCCAGCACCACGTACACAACTAAGTGTTGGAGCAATGAAGGCCATGTGAAAAATTAAATAAAGTTGTTTCTCTCTTTCTCTGTCTCTCTCACTGACCCTCTCTCTTTAGGAAAAAAAGAAAAAAGAAAAAAAAAAGAAATGTAAATGGTCACCAAATATGTGAAAGCATGTTCAATATCACTAGCAATCAGGAAAATGCAAATCAAACCCAAGTTTACTAAGTTAAATTAAGATTTCATCTAACTAGAATTGGAATGACAATCATCAAGAATACAAATAATAATAAATACTGGCAAGGATGTGGGGGAAAATATACAATTACACATCAGGTGGAACTGCAATTTAATACAAGCACTCTGGAAAACAGTATGGAGATTACTCAAAAAAACAAACAAACAAACAAACCTGAGAATTGAACCACCATATATCCCATCTATCCCACTCCTCGGTATTTATCCCAAAAAACGAAAATCAGCAAGCTAAACTTACATAGCCACATCAGTGTTTGTAGCAGCACAGTTTACCATAGCCAAGTTATAGATCCAAATTTGTACCTATCAACAGATGAAAGAATAAAGAAAATATATTCACCATGGAGTAATACTCATCCTTAAAGAACAATTAAATTATGGAATTTCTGGTAAATGGATGGACCTGGAAAACATCTTGCTAAATGAATACACCAGACACAGAAAGTCAAAGGTCAAATGTTTTCTCTCATATATTGAAGCTAGCTCAAAAGAAGGAAAAACAGTTGAAGGCAGAAAGCTCATGGAAGACAAGGGAGATCAGTGGAGCAGACAAAGGGTACAGAGGGGGAAGGAAGAGGTAACAGAAAAGGAAGGAATGGAGGAATGAAATTGATCGAATTATGCTACATAAATATAAGAGTATACCATAATGCCACAGTGAATTTCACCTTTATGTCTATCTATAAATCACTAGTTTAAATATGTATACATATACTTAATTTTAGACATGGTATGAAGTGTTAATAACAGTTTATTTTTTGAATAAAGGTAGGCAGTTTTTTAGCACCACTTATTGAAAAATAAAAGGCAACTCATAATCTTATAAGATCCCTTCCTAAAGTGAATAATACCCTATGAAGTGGAACTATCACAGAATGGGGTAGACCTGCTGTGATATACAACACATACTTTCCTTTCAGGATTAAGGGTAATATCAATCCTAAGTATTTAATAGTTAAAATTTCACAGTTGTGATTCTTCTAGTAATTATCCTCTGCCCAATGGAGTTGCCTGCCCAAAGTAATGATATTACTAATGTTTACAGCCTTTGTATCCACCCTTACCAAAAGAAAAAACAGTCTAAATATATCCATTTATAGTTGGATAAACAACAGGTAGTAAACATTCATGAAATACTACTTGGTAAAACAAACAGAATGAAATATTGTTAGGCATCAAACTGTTTATGAAACTCTAATGCATAATGTTATTGAAAAAGCTCAGACTCAAAATATGATTTTATTTAGAAGATACTTTGGAAAATGTAAATTACACAGAAAATAGACCAGTGGTTGTCCCCCCAGGATCAGGAGGTGGGGAAGAGTCTTCCCACAAAGGGGTAGAATGAGTAAATTTTGTAGAGATAATAAAACTGTTATTTAAATTTTGCATTTGCATGAGTTTGTATTAGATTATATATTTGTTTTAACTCATAGAAGTACATATCAAAAACTGTAGATTAGACTATAACCTACAATTGTAAATAAAATTTGGAAAATGGTTTGAGGGAGAAATGACCTAATAATAATTTTATGTGGAAGACCGGCACACCAGCCCCAAGTTCACATGTGCCTATGCAGTCTAAGTCAGGGACCCAACCGACTTGTTGAATGCAGGGAGTCTTGTCCAGGCAAAGATTCTTACCTGGGGTGGAAACAACCTCCAGAATGCCCTGCTTCATAAACAATCCTTCTAGATTAGCTACTTAACACTTTGAAGTCCCATAATGTCCCTTCTAACCCTCAAAAAAAGCAAGCAGAGAAAGAGACTCAAGGCTTCACTTTTTGGTGTGGCCCCCTGACACCCTGCAGATTCTATATCTGCGTCATTCTTTCCCCCACAGGACACAGGCCATAGCCAACAATTTTATGTTTTTCTAAAATAATGTTTTTTTAAGTTGCATGATGATAAAAAAAATATTTTCCATTATCTTCAAAGCCGTGAAAACAATTTGCTTTTAGATTTTTTCACTTTATATATTCTGGAGAATCAATATAAAAATAAAGATTTTCTTTCATAACAGAACATTTTTTTTCTTTTATGATTCCTTAACATTGTAAATAAGTGGGAAATATGTACAGAAAATTAGCGAATCAAAAGAAAGAGGAGAAAAAATACTGGTTTATGATTAAGAAAATCATATTATCATCCTGACCAGTTATAGACTCATTATTCTTTTCCCTTTCAAGAAAATCTGCACATAATTACTGATAAAGGAGTCAGTTCTCAATATTTTCTGGCCATATCAGAAGTGACGTATGCTCTCTATCTTACTCACTGTCGATATGACCTAAGGCTGTCAATTAATCTACTCTGAATCAAACAAATTTCCTTTTCTTCACATTTGAATTCTAGACACTCGTTCACTTGGCTTGTAGACCTGGAAACTATTAACTGGCTTTCATTTTAATCTTTTAAAAATGCACAATTTGGGCTGGAGTGGTGGCTTGGTTGTTATGGCGTTTGCCTGGCATGCATGAGTAGGTGAGTTCAAACCCCAGCACCATGTACACAATGAAGTCTCAGAGAAACTATGGCTACATGAAAAATAAATCAAAATTGTTTATCTCTTTCTCCTCTCTCTCTTACTGTCCCTCTCTCTTTAAAAAAAAAAAAAAAGCACAATTCATTCTTTAAATATATACAGTCCAGTGGTATTTAGTATGTTCATAAAGTAGTATAGTTTTTCACCACTAAATAATTCCAGAATAACTTTATGATTTGCCCTCATCCTGCCATCATATTATTTTCAAATAGGGATTGTTTTATTTTTACTTTCCAATATGAATGCTTTAATAAAAATAGTACAAATCATTATATATTTATTTTTGCCTAATAGTCTTTGCTAACACTTCCAATGCAAAGTTGAATAAAAGTGATGAGAGCAGGTATTCTTCCTGATCTTACGGTAAAAGTATTCAAGTGTTCACCCCAAACAGATGTCTGTGGGGTTTTCACAGACATATTTCTTGAGTTGAAATAAATTACTTTATATTCCCAATTTGTTGAGTATTTTTTATCTTAAATGAGTGCTAGATGTTCTACAATGCTTTGTTTATATCTACAGAGAATGTCATATGTTTTTTTTCCTTCATTCTACGAGCTTGGCAGATTACTGACCTTGTATTCTTAGAATAACTACCATACACTTATGGTGTTTGACCTTTCTTACATGTTGCTAGATTCTGTTTGCTAGTATTTTGATGAATATTATTATATCCACATTTATAAGGAACACAGTCTGCAGGGTTCTTTTTTAATATTGTCTTAATCTGGTTTTATTCTATCATCTGCAGCTCCAAAATGGAAACATCATCCAACCAATATCCAAAGCCAATACTTCAGCAGCTATCTATAATTAGTTTGCCCTTCACATTTGTGTGTTCAGCACCTGAACATTCATCCAACCATGAATATTCTAAACAAAATTCTGGAAAGTTTCAAAAACAAAAACTTGAATTTTCTGTGTGCTGAATACTGCACTGAATTCACAAGTAAATCAGTAGCACCATCACCATCCGAACACCCTTACTCTGAAAAATAGGATCCATTCTGTTCTCAGTTTCATAGAAATGCCAACAGGCATAGAGTCACTAGAATTCTAGAGAGCAGAGGTCTCCCAGAGAGCAAGGAAGAGCCCCATTAGATACAGGAACAAAAATGATTTAGTAGTTGGAGTTTGGGAGGTAAATAAGCTTAAGGAGAATAAGATCATCATGAAAAGGTTCATAGATAAGCTTTCTGGGTGGCTCACTGGCCTCTGCAGTCAGTTTGGTTGATTCTAAACCCTGAAAGAAGAGTTATCGGATGTTTAGTCATCAGGTATTTTCGAGAGAACAGTAGTGTTCAGAAGTTGACTGCAAAGCTCTTATGGGTATCACTTCTAGAGAAGTCAGTCACACTACTGCTGATCTCAAAGCTGAGCTCTGTTGTCAAGCCACTAGGCTAGAACAGATTGATGGAATACAACTGGGTTTTAGTGGCAGATGCTGTGAAACAGTTGGTGAAGCTTCCAAAGGCAAGACTTGCAATGCTGCTGTTGCCAGCCATGGCAGATTGAATCATAGAGACTGAACTAAGGATGCTGCTGGGGATATTTCAAATTAACAGGTCTCATATCATCTCTTCTCATATTTCTCCAAGATAAATTTCTTGACCTTCTATGTTTCCCTTAAATTTGATACTAAAGACTTCTGTGTATGAAAAAGATCTTAGGTATATCTTTCCACAAACCTCATTTCCAGGAGATAACGCATATACAATCTCATGATCAGTGAAAGCTGTCATGAAGAAACTGAAATGATGAGGGGCTCAGGACACCCTGGAGGTTACCCAAAGCAGTTGGAGCAGATGAAGCTGCCAACAGTGATATTCAAGTAGGAGACCTTATCTTAGGCACACTGGAACCATTGGTGGGGTCCCCAACTGACTGTTGCTGTCCATTTCCATGCCCAGAGCTATCATAACTCTAAGACACCCTTGCCCAGCTGACCTCACAATCAGAAATTCAGCCCTTCTTTGCTGTCATCGCCATTGTAGTCCATTCCTCAGACCTCTTCTTCCCAAACCAGAAAATTCCTTTTACACCATTGTGATATTCTTTCTCCTTCAATTACCTGAGTGATAATTCTGTATGAGTTTTGTTCCTAGAGGAAAATTTAGGACCAAGACTTGAATTGTCATTCATTCTCTCTCTCATCTCTCTTATTCCAGTTGTGACCAGCAGCAATTTCTTCCACCCAGAAAATGGGGATGAGAGACTACAAAGCAAACTTCACAGCCAAACTGCAAAGGATATGCAAACTGAGCAAGAAATAATACTTCATGATTTACCATGTAATATTCTTCCTCCCATTAAGGATACATCCTCCTAAAGTAGACTTATGACTAGAGGAGTATCACATTTGGACTCGATTATCTGTCACAAGATAGTTCATTTTATTTATCAAATTTAGACATCTCTCCATAGATTAATTTCAGACTAGGAATGCTTTGATTTGAACTGTGGTTGTTTTAGAATAAAGATTAATAAAATAGACTGATTGATAGATAATATATATGTGTGTGCATAAATATATTTCCTGTATGATAATTAAATACCTAATTATTTTTATTTGTTATGCTTGTCATGCAGACTGAAAAAGGAATCAGGGAAATAAAGTGTTTCAAATCAGTGGGATGGGAAAAGCTTTGTAGCAATGACTGGAATTATGCAGCATGCAACAAAAAAAAAAAATTAGGAAATATTCCTGGAGATGAAAAGTTCCAGAGTTTAAATTGGGAATGCAAAATGATAGATGTGAAAAGATATAAAGATAAGGTATCCTTCTAATGTTTTCAAAATTTTCTTCCAAAATAATAACTAAGAAACAATTATACCTTTAGAAAGAGTAGTTGATATTTTATGTAAAAGAAAATAAAGCAAATAATCAAATGATTATTAATTTAAAGAAAACAAAATTACCAAAAAAGTGGTTGGTATAGGTGCGGTTTCAAGATGGCGATCTGAAGAGAGAAGCCTTCCCCAGCACCTCCGAGACTGAACAGGAAATCTCCAGTTTTTCTCCAGTATTTTGAGGTGCGTTCCGGGGATCAGCAACTTGAAACACCAGTCCTAATCTTCGCAGTGGTTTTGAGGAGGAGTGACTTAGGAGCAACCAGGGATCTCTTTTCTTTTCCATCCCAGCTGAGAAGCGGCAGTGGCTGCAGCAGCTCTCCCTTGCTTACATTCCGCCCGGAACTGGGATGAGGGGACCCACTACCTGTGAACCCATCGGCACAGAAAACCCACAGTGCTTTAAAGAAAGCGTTTTTGCAAAGTCACTTCCCAGGCTTGTTCTCTGTCTGGCGGCAAGATCAATGTCTGGAAGCTGCCTGCATACAGTCACAGAGTAGCAGACTGCGCTGCAGAAGCAGGTGCAGGAGCTGCGAGGGCTTGGGAGCTGAGCATCCATCTTTTAACCCCTTGTAGGATTTCACACTCCCACCCAAACAGGGCCAACCTGCCTTAGGTCTGCAAAGCAGGCTCTTAAAACTGCGTCTGGAGCCAGCAGCAGATCACAGGCTGAATCAGGAGCAGAAGGCTTGGCTCAGGCCCTGAATCCTTTTCTCATAAGGGGTTTGGGTCAGTGGAGTAATGGGGAACATTGATCAGTGCTAATCACTTCCACCATAGACAGAAGAACGTTCCCTGTTAAAGCCCACTGCGGATCTGCTTACCCCACCTCTAAGATCACAGAAGTCAGTTTCAGCAACTACCAGCAGATGGAGCTTTGAAAACATAAGACTTCTGACTTTCAGATCCCCTGAAAGCCCCAAATGAAAGATACAGCCTATCATACCCAGACAGAAACGGAAGATCTCAGCCCAAAAGGTCCAGAGACACTCTTAATATCTATACGTCCA
>PVKS010031822.1:0-23096 GCA_004027875.1 Aplodontia rufa
CCCCCCCCCCCAAAAAAAAAAGGGCTCTGCAAACTTAATCTCTTTGCTAGTCTGCATTTTGTGATTCAAGATGTTCATCACTGTTTGGCTGTGGGCCCCAAATATGAAAGTACAGCTTCATTGGGATCTCCTGGAGTATCTTTTTTTTTTTTTTTTTTTTAAGAAAGAAAGGGACAGTTAGAAACAAAGATAGAATCAATTCTTTTTTTTTTATTAGTTTTTCATGAGGCTTTGTTGCTCCAAGAATTTGTTGTGTACGTAGTGCTGGGGTTTGAACTCGCCCCATACTTCTGCCTGTGGGGCAAGTGCCATTACCGCTGGGCCCTTGGAGTATCTTTTAGAATAGTTTGGAGTTCTACCTTTGATTCTGATTTATTTGATCTGGGTAGGGATTTCAATCTCTCTCTCTCCCTTTTTTTTTTTTTTTGGTTTTTGATCATGCTAGGGATTGAACCCAGAGATTTGCATGTATTAGACAAATACTTTACAACTGAGCTATACCTCTAGCCTCCTGAATTTTTTAAAAACATCTTTGAGTTAATTCACATTGTATAGTATAATAGTTCAGCCATTTAAAATATACAGTTCAGTGGTATTCATTCATTATTTCATTTTTGTGGTACTGGGAATTGAACCCAGGGGCTCTCTACCACTGAGCTACATTCCCAGCTTTTTTTATTTTTTCTTTTGAGACAGGGTCTCTAAGTTGACTGGGCTGGCCACAAACTTGTGATCCTCTTGCCTTAGCCTCCTTGAACTGATGGGATAAAAGGTGTGTGCCGCTGCTCCCAGAGTTTAGTGTTTTTTAGTATTGTCAGAGTTGGGTATTTATCACTACAAGAAGTTTTAGAACATATTCCTTACCCCCCTGAAAACAACAACAATGAATCAACCCATTTCCACTTAGCTATTACCCCACCTAATCCCCTCTATTTCCCTTCACTCCCAACCTTGGATTTTTATGGTCTATATTTATAAGTGAAGTTTGGGATGCAATTGTGATTTTGCTTCTTTGGAAACCTTAAACAACGTCTAGAGATATTTTTCATTGTTATAACTGGGAAAGTGCTTGCAACATCTAGTGATTATAGATACCAAGGATGCTGGTGAGTAGCTTCAAATGTGAAAGACAATCTCTTATAACAGAATTATCCAGCCCAAGATCTCAGTAGTTAAATGGTTGAGAAACTCTGGTCTAGAAGAGAATTAGACTAAATAATTAAATCAATGTTTTAACCCTCATTAAGAATACGATATTGTCTTATATGGTAGCTTTAAGATTTATATAAAATCCTTGAATGTGTCACAGATACACAAATGGAAAAAAAATAAAAGAATCTTAGGGACCTAAGGGATGCAGTCTTTTTTTCTTTTTTTTTTGACGAATACTTTTTTTTTTTTTTTGAGAGAGAGAGACAATCAATTTTTCTTTTGTTTTTTCATGTGGCTTTCATTCCTCTGACACTTGTGTATGTGGGTGCTGGGGTTTGAACCCGTGTACTTGTGCATGCCAGGCAAGCACCATAACTGCCGAGCCACTGCTCCAGTCCCCGGATGCAGTCTTTCTTTATTGTTTTTAAAGAGAGAGGGGTGGGAGGGAGAAGTGAGAGAGAGAAAAACAATTTTATTTAGTTTTTCATGTGGCTTTTGTTGCTCTGAGACTTCTCTGTATATGTGGTGCTGGGGTTTGAACTTGCATACTTGCGCATGCCAGGCAAGCGCCGTAACAGCTGCTTCAGCCTAGGGATGCAGTCTTTCTAATACATTCTAATAACATGTGCTCACTGAAAGAAGTGAATCTTGGTCCAGAGCCTGATTTGTTATCAGTTTGTTTTGTAAAGATGTGGTGTTAGTTTGAACTAAAATGATTTAGTTATTTTATAATTATGAATATCTCGATTGGCAGACTTCATATAGTTATATTAACTGTTGCCTCCCCTAATCTACCTTACCAAAATCTATGATCACACATAAGAAATTGCCTAGGAGTCTCATTTTATAGTTTATTTCAAAGCAGTTGTTTTTTGGAAATAATTTTATAACTCTCAATAGTTCTATAAGGAAATTAGAGACTGTGTCACGGTTCACTTGCAGATTTGTGAGTCTGTGTTGTTTTAAAATTGAATATTTTTTAGAAGTGATACTAGTTAATTAGAGAAAATGTGACTCTTAAGATATTTGTCTTCCCTCTCATCATCTTCTTTTTCTTTCTTTGTCAGATTTTGTATTTTGTATTATGTTAGGGGTATGAAGGATTAAAAAAGGGTAAAGTCATTGTTAGGCAAATGCTGTGACACTGAACTATACCCCTAGCCCCATTCCTTCTTTTAAACTTATAATATTATTGGGAAAAAATTAGAAATGTAATTTGTGAAGGCTGGGCAGGAGGACTGCAAGTTTGAGATCAACCCAGGCAACTTCATGAGACCCTGACTTGAAATTAAGAAAATGAAAAAGGGGATCGGGTTGTAGCCCAGTGGTAAAGTACTTGCCTAGTATTCACAGAGCCCAGCGCTGCCAAAGGAAACACACGCAAAACAACAACAACAAAATCCTACTACAAGAATGACAAAAACCTAGTTGTTAAGAAAATCAAAGAGGTTCTTCCTCTTCCAGCCTTTAGAACTCTGGGAGCCGCGGCTTACGGTGCAGACATGGCCAAGTCCAAGAACCACACTACGCACAACCAGTCCTGAAAATGGCATAGAAATGGCATCAAAAAACCTCGATCACAAAGATATGAATCTCTTAAGGGGGTAGACCCGAAGTTCCTGAGAAATATGCGTTTTGCCAAGAAGCACAACAAGAAGGGCCTGAAAAAGATGCAGGCAAACAATGCCAAGGCCATGAGTGCACAAGCTGAGGCTGTCAAGGCCCTTGTAAAGCCTAAGGAGGTTAAGCCCGAGATGCCAAAGGGTGCCAGCCACAAGCTTGATCGCCTTGCCTTCCTTGCCCACCCCAAGCTTGGGAAGCGTGCTCGTGCCCACATTACCAAGGATAGCAAGCTCTGCCGGCCAAAGGCCAAATCCCAAGCCAAGGGCTGGTCTGCAACTCCAGCACCAGTTTCAGCTGCGACTCCAGCTTCAGCTCCGGCTTCAGTTCTGGCTCCAGCTTCAGCTCCAGCTCCAGCTCCTGCTCCTGCTCCCGCTCCCAAAGTTGCCCAGGCCTCCAAAGGGGCCCAGGCTTCCAAACGTGCCCAGGCCCCCAAAGGTGCCCAGGCTTCCAAAGATGCCCAGGCCCCCATGAAATCTCCAAAGTAAAAGCCTCTGTCTATGAATGTGAGGAGAGCAGGACTGGTGTAACCCCTGGGCCTCTGTCTGCAGGGAGCTAGTGTCCTCCTGTGCTGTTTGTACAAATAAATTCAGAGGCAGAAAAAAAAAAAAAAAGAAAGAAAGAAAATCAAAGGGGCTGAGCAGTGGCTCAGCGGTTTCGGCATTTGCCTGGCAAGCACGAGGACCCGGGTTCAAACCCCAGCACCATGTACACAACTAAGTGTTAGAGCAACTAAGGCCATGTGAAAAACTAAAAGTTGTTTCTCTCTTTCTCTGTCTCTCTTACTGTCCCTCTCTCTAAAAAAGAAAAGAAAAGAAAAGAAAATCAAATAGTACAGGAATATTAAATAAAAATTGAAGTTTCTCTTTTGCTTTTTCACTGCTCTAAGGAAACTGATAATAGAATTGAGTTTACTACAGGCAGGTTTTAAGTGTTATTTTGTGTGTGTATTTAAATATAAAATTTATTCTGGGGTTTTGTCATATTCTTTTGGTTGATCTGAGGTGAGCTTGTCCTGAGAGTTTTGTATACTGTTCAATATAGTCCATGTAGTAATCTGTGTAGACATTTTTATTATCTAAGAATAGGGGGTTGTGGAGGTCAGAGAAGGTGAGGACCAAAAAGATAGGTTCAAAGCTAGATTTTTGTGATTATAAACTGTGTGTTCTTTGCATGTAGCCTTGCCTAGTAATTCCTTTTAGGCTTTTATTGGTTCTTAACTACTAGATGTTGCCATATATATGGTTCTATTTTTACTTTTGGTAAGGAGGCCCAACATCCAAAGCAGGTGCATGAGATTGTAATATAAGAAGGTGGTGGCTTTGTTATCTGTGGCTTTCTTATGTTGGTGTAATGGGAGATCATCAACATGCATCATGCTCTGGTTACAGCATCAGGAGCAGATCTACAACCTATTTTATTTTCAAAGTTAATATGGTCTGTTTTTTTCTTTGTTCTTGCCTTTATCTTTTTTCTTTCAGTCTTTTCTGTACTTTCATTTTTTTTGAGACAGACAAACCAGAGATATGTTGTTGAAGAACCACCAGCATTTTTTTTCAAATACCCAGTATTTGTGAAGGTGATGATCAGGCCTCACTGGGAATTTCCTTTTGTTGACAAGTTCAAGAGAGACTCCCGACTCTGCAGTGGTGGCTCAACGGTATGGCGCTTGCCTGACATGTGTGAGTATACGGGTTCGTATACGGGTTCGAACCCCAGAACCACATACACAATGAAGTGTCTGAGCAACGAAGGCCACATGAAAAACTAAATAAAATTGATTCTTTCCTTCTCTCTCTCTCAAAAAAAAAAAAAAAAAATCACCATTCCAATTGAGATTTTGTATTGAAAGTGAATGCAGTGGGCTGGAGTGGTGGCTTATAGCTTGGTGGTTACGGCACTTGCCTGGCATGTGCAGGTACGCGGGTTCAAACCCCAGCACCATGTACACAACAAAGAGTCCAAGGAATGAAAGTCATATGAAAAACTAAATAAAAATTGCTCCCCCCCACTCACTGTCCCCTCTTTCTTTAAAAAAAAAAAAAAAGAAAGAAAGTGAATGCAGTGAAAATCAGCACTGAAAAAATAACTGAATGAACATTAAAACAAAAAATGCTAATCTTTTCCCAAGGAATTAGGGTCTTTCATTGAATTAAAATAAGAATCTGCTATAATCGCAGTGTTTCTGGAGGCTGAGGCAGGAAGGTCACAAGTTCAAGGCCAACCTGGAAAATTTAGTGAGACTCTGTCTCAAAATAAAAAGGACTGGGTTCAATTCCCAGTGTTATAGTACCACAAATGAATGAATGAATCAATCAGTCCACTTGTGTTATTGTGTCTACTTGTCATAAGCTCCATTTTCTTAAAGTTGAGCCTATTCCCACCTCTCTTAGATTATTTATTTTTGGTACTGGGGATTGAACCCAGAGGTGCTTTACCATTGAGCCACATCCCTATCCCCTTTTATTTTTTATTTTGCGACGGGCCCTCACTAAATTGCTGAGAGTGGTCGTGAACTTGTGATCCTCCTGCCTCAGCTTCCTGAGCTGCTGGGATTACAGGCATGTGCCACCATGCCTGGCTCTCTTAGATTATTACTTGTTTTCTTGGTTTGTTAGTTTCATTTGATCTTTCAGAATGGTGTCTGACTTCTGACTGCTTTAAGTAAGTTGGGCCAGCCCAATTCACATGAATTCTCATCCTGCTGAGTCTTTGCTGAGTCTTTGACAACTGCGCAATGCTACTTTGGCTCCCTTCCCACCCCTAAAAGAGGAATTTGCTGCACCTGCTCTATCCTAATTGCTGTGCCATTTCTACCTACTAATGGCTTTAGGCTGAATTGTTTGAGAAGGGGAAGAGAGTCAGATTTTATTGTTTTATTTTTACTTTTTTTAAAGAGAGAGAGGGACAGTGAGAAAGAGAGAGAAACAATTTTTTATTTACTTTTTCATTTGACTTTCGTTGCTCTGAGACATTGTTGTGTATGTGGTGCTGGGGTTTGAACTCGCATATTCGAGCATGCTGGGCAAGTGCTGTAACCACCGAGCCACCACTCTAGCCCCAGACTTTATTTTGTTTTTATTTTTATTTAAAGAGAGAAGGACTGTGAGAGAGAGAGACAGTCAGTTTTTATTGAGTTTTTCACATGAGTTTCGTTGCTCTGACACTTGGTTGTGTACGTGGGTGCTGGGGTTTGAACCCGTGTACTCGCACATGCCAGGCAAGCACCGTAACTGCCAAGCTAGCACTCTAGCCCCCAGATTTTATTTTTATGGAGGCAATTCTGATAACCATATGGAGAGTTGGGTGAGAGACTATCAGAAAGTCAGAGAAATAAGATACTGGTGCATCGTCCAGATAAGGGAAGAGAATTTGGAACCAAGACACATAGGGATGGGTAAGGAAAACCAAACACTTTACAGATTTTAATTCTTAGGTTATTATTTGGTTTGCACTTGCATATATGCTAGAAAGAGTTCTTTCCATGGAGTACTCATTTTGCTTTTGTGACAATTTCATAATGTGGGTCTTAACATACCTAATTTGTACATGAGGGAACAGACATGGAGAGATTACCTAATTTGTCCAAATTTAACCCAGCTCGACAAAGGAAAAGCCAGAATGAGAAGACTGGCAGTTTGATTCTGGAACTTGTACTCTTAACCACTGTGCTGGTTTGGGGGCTTCTTTCCCCCTGAGTTGTTGAACTGTGAAGTAATGTACGTCACTTGAACTAGTCAAATAGGCAGTAGATGGTCACCACTCATGTACATTAAAGGTCCATGGAATACTTGGTGGCTAGAGTAGATTACCTGGAAAAGGAGCCTTTTAAGTAAGCACCATGGTTCTGTAACCTGTTATACAGGCAGTCCTTGCTTCGTGTTGATCTGATATGCACTGATTGCCTAAAGTACAAAATTTAATGTTAGTTCTTATGTTTACAAATCACTATATAAATAACAGGTGTTCATCGAGGTCTGGGACCACTCATGTCACTTGTGTCAGCTTCTTACTGGCTGTTGTGTGTTTGTGCAGTTCATGAACAGGCAGCAAAGCATGCAGTGTCCTCATGTCCCAGTGACAGACCCATGTGACAGTTACGAAAAAATGGAGAGCTGAAAGAGGGAATTGGACAAAAAAGATGAAACTATAACAAAGAACCAAAATAACAACACTGGAAATAAAATTAAAATTGAACCTAAATGTAGTTCCAGAAGAAATCACACTGTGGGATGGTTGATGTTGCTGCCAGTCAAGGACTTGGTGAAGGTGGGCTTATCTTCTTAAAGGAAGAAAGTGGGTTGGTGAAATGCATCTCCCAGGGGAATGATACTGGCAAGAAATTTCACATTAAAAAAACTCTACAAGATATTTCTGTGACATTGAAGGTACAAAAGATAAAATGTCAGAAGTTGTTCCAAACTTTAACAGTTGTGACAGTTTTTTGAGGTGTGGAAAAAGATGCCTATTCCATATCATAAATCATACTAGGAGAAGGTGGCAAGCTCTGTCCAAACTACTATTATGCTTTTTTTTTTTTTTAAAGAAAAAAGGACAGTGTGAGAGAGAAATAGAGAATCAATTTTATTTAGTTTTTCATGTGGCTTTCATTGCTCCAACACTTCCTTGTGTATGTGGTGCTAGGATTTGAACCCACATCCTCGCACATGGTAGGCAAGCACTGTAATCACTGAGCCACTGTTCCAGCCCTCTTTTTTTTGAAAGTCAATTTAACTTATTTTTCCCTGTGGTTTTTTTGTTTTTCTGACACTTAAATTGTATATGTGGTGCTAGGGTTTGAACCTGGGTCCTTGTGCATGCCAGACTAGTGCTGAGCCACCTCTCCACCCCTTTCTGTGTTTTTGGTTTTGAAAAGAAAGAGGGACAGGGAAGTGTCTCCTGCTGTTCACGAAAGACTTATGGGAAAGAAAGGGCTTTGTCTACTTGCATAGTGACCCTTAGGGTGGGTTTTTTTTGTGTGTGTGTTTATTTTTATTTTTAAATAGGACAGTGAGAGAGAAAGAATCAATTTTTAGTTTTTCATGTGGCTTTCATTGCTCTGACAGTTCATTTTGTACATTGTGCTGGGGTTTAAACCTGCATATTTGCGCATGCCAAGCAAGCGCTGTAACCACCCAGCCACCACTCCAGCCCTTCTTCATCCATTTTTAAGTTTGTCTTTCTAGTATTGAGTTTATTTTTGAAATGTTAGGTATCAATTCCTTACCAGGCTTAAGATTTTTAAAATTCTTCTCATTTTGGTTCTTTTTTGGTATGAGAGATTGAACCTAGGGGCACTTAACCTCTGAGCCTTTTTTTATTTTTTATTTTGAAACTGAATTTCACTAAGTTGCTGAGGCTGGCTTTAAACTTATGGTCCTCCTGCTTTAGGCTCCGGAGCTGCAGGGATTACAGGTGTGCACCACTTTGCTGGCTTTTCTCTTTCTTTCTTTTTTTTGGGACAGTGAGAGAGAGAGAGAGAGGGAGGTAGAGAGAGAGAGAGAGGTTTAGTTTTATTTAGTTTTTCATGTGACTTTCACTGCTCTGACACTTTGTTGTGTACATGGTGCTGGGGTTCGAACCTGGATCCTTGAACATGCCAGGCAGGCGCTGTAACTAGTGAGCCATCCACCGCCTCAGCCCGCTTTTCCTTTTCTTGATGTTCTTCAAAGTACAGAAGTTTCTTTTTTTTTTTTTTTTTTTTTGTTAAAGAGAGAAGGACAGAGAGGGAGAATCAATTTTTATTGAGTTTTTCACATGGATTTCGCTGCTTGGACACTTACCTGTGTATGTGGGCGCTGAGGTTCGAACCCAGGTACTTCTGCATGCCAGGCAAGCGTTGTAACCACCGAGCCACCGCTCCAGCCCCAGTAAAGAAGTTTTTAATTTCAATGCAGTCCAGCTTATCTGGGTTTTTAAAAATTTGTTTGCTTGTGTTTTTAGTGTCATAAAAAAACTTATGTCCAAATGAAGTCATGAGGATTTAGCCCTACATTTTTCTCTAGGAGTTTTGTAGTTTGATTTGTTAGAATTGGCTTTGTTCGGGGTGGGAGTGGTGGCTTAGCGGTTCCGGTGCTTGCCTGGCATGTTCGAAGACATGGGTTTGAACCCCAGAGCCTCATATACAACAATGTGTTGGAGCAATGAAAGCCACATGAAAAACTAAATAAAATTGATTCTCTCTTTCTCTCTTTTATACAGTGACCCTCTCTGTATTAAAAAAAAAAAAAAGAGAGAGAATTGTCTTTGTTCCATTTCAGGTTAATTTTTCATATGTAGTGCAAGCAATTAGATGTTCCATTTTTTTTTTTTGAGAGAAAGGGGAGAATCGATTTTATTTATTTTTTAATTTTTATTCGATAAGCATGGTCTTACAACTAGGAGGGGTTCATCGTAAAAACAATCAAGAACAACAGTGTAATGACAGAATAAGCCAATACTGGTGCCATGGTTTCCCCCCTTTGGGTTCCCCATGGTTCCATGTTTCACTTTACTTAAGCCCCAAGAAGTCCAATTAAGACTTCTTGTGGAAGTTGGAGGTTCTCCTCAGAGTAGATTCCCCCATACTACCTCCCTCTGGTCACCTTGATGTCCTTCCTATTCCCTTCCCCCCTCCCTACCCCGCTCCATACGTCCCCCAGGAACCTAAACACAGTTCCCCATGATCATGTAAGAATTCATACATGTTGAGGTAATTGTTAGGTTAGCCATCTAACGTACTGTTTCCACTTTCCGCCCTTGAGTCTCAGAGTTTGGGATACTTCACTTAGCAATGTTTTTTTCCATCTCCATCCATTTGGCTGCAAATGGCATAATATCGTTTTCTCTAATAGCTGAGTAATATTCCATTGTATACATATGTACCACAGATTTTGGATCCATTCGTGAAGTGGTTTTCATTGTTCCGACACTTAGTTGTGCATGTGATACTGGGGTTTGAAGCTGTGTCCTCATGTACGCCAGGCAAGCATGATACCGCTGAACCACTGCTCTAGTCTCCCGTCTTCATTTTTTTTTATACATGAATGGTCCCAGCACTATTTGTTGAAGATGATTGCCTCATTGGATTGTTAGCATTTCTGTTGAATATTAACAGACTATAACTGTGAAGATTTACATTTGAACTTTCTGCTCTCTTCCATTGTTTTATGTCTACATTTGTACTAGTACCACATACTACATTGTTTTGATTATTGTACCTTTGTGCAGAATGGTTTGAGATTGGGTAGTATGAATCCTTTAACTTTATTCTTACTTCATGATTGTTTTGGCTATTTTGGGTCTTCTGAATTTCCATATGAATTTTTGGTGTAGCTTGTCAATTTCTACAAAGAAGCTAGTTGGACTTTTGATAGCAGTTTGGGGAGTATGGCCATCTGTTTGAAAAGTCTTCTGACCCATGAAATTGGGATATCTCTTTCCATTTGTTTAGATTTTTAATTTCTTCCAGCAATATTTTGTTAAATTCTCTTGTCTCAGCCTCCTGAGTAAATGGAATTACAGGAGTTTTTTTGTTTGTTTTTTGAGATGGGATTTTTCTGTGTTGCCCAGGCTGGTCTTAAACTTCTGAGGTGTAGTGATATTCCCACCCCAGCCCTTTTGAGTGCTGCTGGGATTATAGGTGTGTACCACTGGGCCTGGCTTAGAAAAGTTTTCTTAATTTCATTTTTGGATTCTTCATTACAAACATTTGGTGCTCTTTTACATCATTTTTGTTGTATTTAAAACCCTAAAGAACCAGGAGTTTTATTATTGACTTAAAATAACAAATAGTGGAGGTTTGCATTGTAGGGTGCTCTTACAAAAGGTTTATTTCAGCAGGGGCTTTCAAGAACTTTGGGTTCAGACACTGAACTGTTAGCGATTGTTTTGGAGCTATAGTCCACTTGTATTTAAAGGTTCCAAACTGGTGACTGCATATGTCACTTGTAAGTGTGACTGGTTTTCAAAAGCCCTTTCAGTTATAAAGTGGATGACTTGGCAACAAAAGTGCCTTTCATTCTTACCATTTTTCTCTTTTCTTGGTGCTAAGGGCTGTAGTTAAGAAAATAGTTAGATTTTGGTGGATTATGAAGTTGTTGTGCTAAGGAAGACTATAAAAGAATTGTTAGGGGCTGGAGTGGTGGCTCAGCACCGCCTGCTCCTCCTCCTCCTCCTCCTCCTCTTCTCCTTCTCCTTCTTCTTCTCTTCCTCCCCCTCCCTTCCCCCTCCCCTCCCCTCCCCCTCCTTTCTTCTTTCTTCTTTACAGTGAGAGAGAAAGAGTAGTATCAGTTTTATTTAGTTTTTCATGTGGCTTTTGTTGCTCTGATACTTCTTTATGTGTGTGTGGTGCTGGGGTTTGAACCCAGTCCTCGCACATGCCCAAAAAGCGCTGTTACCTCTGAGCCATCGCTCCAGCTCCTGAATTGTTTATTTCTTGAGGTGATGCTGGAGAGAAATCCTTATGTTTCATACAAATTATACCCAAGGGAGGTTTAACATGTGAATGGAATTATGAAGTTTTCTTTCATTCTTTCTTAGAGAAAGAGGGAGAGAGAATCAATTTTATTCATTTATCTGGTTTTTGTTTCTCCAACACTCAGTTGTGTATGTGGTGCCAGGGTTTGAACTCGGCTCCTTGAGCGTGCTAGGCAAGTGCTCAGTCCTGGAGATTTTTTTTTTTTTTTTTTAAGAGAGAGGGACAGAAGGAGAGAGAGAGAGAGAGAATCAGTTTTATTTAATTTTTCATGTGGCCTTTGTTGCTCTGAGACTTTGTTGTGTACGTGGTGCTAGGGTTTGAACTCGTGTACTTGCACATGCTGGGCAAGCGCAGTAACCGCTGAGCCACTGCTCCAGTTCAGCCCTGGAGATTTTTTAATTGTTCCAATGATTTTTTTCTAGCATTAAGCAGTTTTGAAAGACTTTTTGTTCACTTGTAGCCAGACACGAAAGAAGGGAAAACTTTGTAAAATAAGTGGGATTGAAAAATCGTTTGACGCATGAATAGTTTTCCCTATGATTTCTATTCCTTTTCCTGCCAAAACGGTAAAACCAGATCTGCTTTCCTGGATTATCACAGCTTGTAACAGAAAGCTGTTTGATAAACTTGGCTGTGGGGTTTGTAGAATGAGATCATTCCTTTCTAAGTAGTGTGTAATGACCAAAGTATTTGTCAAGAGAGAAGCTTGCTGGAGAAATGAACCACACAATAAGCCTTACTTTGTGGTTCTGTAAGGGCAGCAGTGTGATAGAATACGACTGATTTGTGGAAGAAGGTGAAAGGTGCTTGGCATAGTACCTGGTTGGCCTTATGTGGAAAGAGATTAGAATGATAAACGTGCTCAAGACACACCTAAGGTTGGAACCTTGAACTTTTAGGCCTTCATATCTTAAGATGTGATGAATTAATTGAAAACTGAGTAAGTCTTCTACATTTAAATTGATGTATTGCTCAGTAAAAATTATTATTACTTTATTTTTAAATTTTTATTTAGTTTTTCATGTGACTTTTATTGCTCCGAGACATCGTTTTGTACGTGGTGCTAGGGTTCGAACCCGCGTACTGGCACATGCTGGGCAAGCACTATAACTGCTGAGCCACCGCTCCAGCCCCAGTAAAAATTATTAAGGACAGTTTGAAACTAGAGAGAAATGTTTGGAGGAAACAGAATTGTAAACTTTAAAAGTGGTGAATTAGATGTTTTGCAAATTTCACCTCACTTAAAAATATGATTTTTTTTTTTAAAGAGAAAGAGGGAAAGAGAATCAGGTTTATTTATTTTTTCATCTGGTCTTTGTTTCTCTGAAACTTAGTTGTGTATGCAGTGCTAGATTTGAAGCTAGGTCCTCCTGCATATCAGACAAGCACTCCAAGACTCTGAGCCACTGCTCCAGCCCAAATATAACCAAATTTTTTTTTTTTTTTTTGAGAGAGAGACAGAGGGAGAGAGAGAATCAGTTTTACTTAGTTTTTTATTGGCTTTCGTTGCTCTGACACTTCGTTGTGTACGTGTTGTTGGGGTTTGAGCCCACGTCCTTGCGCATGCCAGGCAAGTACTGTAACCTCTGAGCCACCACTCCAGCCTCCATCCCAGCCCTTTTATTTTTTATTTTGAGGCAGGGTCTCCCTAAGTCACTTAGGGCCTTGCTAAGTTACTGAAGCTTGCTTTAAACTTAGAATACTCATTCCTTAGCCTCCCAAGTCACTGGGTTTATGGTGTGGGCCATTGCACCCAACTTCATTACCATCTTATATCAGATGGTGTTATTATTAACATACCATATTTATTCAGATTAAAAAAAACCTTTTCCCCCATATTTTGCAGTAGTGGGTAGTCTACCACTGAGCTATACCTCAGCCCTTTTATTTTATTTTTTTTATAGTGAGACAGTGTCTTGCTAAGTTGCTGAGGCTGTCCTGGAATTTGGGATCCTCTTGCCTCAGCCTCCTGAATTGCTGGGATTACAGGCATGTGCCACCACTTCTGGCACATTTCTTTAATTTTTATTAAACAAGACTTTTCTGTAGTAGGATCTCCTGTAGGATACCACATTACATTTAGTTGTCATGCTTAGGTTTTTCTTGGCTGTATCCATTTATCAGACCTTTCTTACTCTTTCTGATAACTTTGTTGAATGTCCTTCAGTTGGAATTTGTCTGATCTTTTTTTCATGATTAGCTTGGGGATATGGTTTTCAGGCAGAAGATCACAGAGGTAAAGTGGCACTCATTACTTTATATCAACATGACATCACTTTTGATACTATCTCGGTTCCTGGCTTTGACAGTGTTTATCAGGTTTCTTTTTCTCCTTTTTCCGTAATGTACTCTTTGGAAGGAGGTCTCTGTGTTACCACACTTAAAAGAATGGGGTTTAATTTCTACTTCCTAAAAGGAAGAATAAGTATGTTTTTTGAAATTCTTCACAGATTTATGAATTTTCTCACTTATTTATTCAGTCATTTATTTATACCAGTATGGACTCTTTTTTTTTTTTTTTTTTTTTGTGGTCCTAGGGTTAGAACCCATGGCTTCACACACACTAACGGAGCACTGAATTATATCCCCAACCCATGAATATTTTATACTTTGTGCAGTTTATTTGTCTAATATGATCTTATTTTATTCAAATCGTTCCGGCTTTGGCCATTGGAAACTCTCAGTTGACTCATGTTCCTTTGGCATAAAATTCTTTTTTAATACTTCCTGTCTGACATTAAAAGATGCCTCAGGTTCATCTTGAATATTTCCTGCCTTAGTATAAGAATTAGTCATTTCTCCAAAGCATATAGTTCCTTTTATCAGAGAATGGTATTTGAAACCGAGATTTGGTGCTAGGTGTGTTTATTGCTTGGTGGGGTGTTCCATAAAGGTTTTAATTAGACTTTTATATGTGTGAAAGGAATTAAAATATCTTGAAGGGAAAAAATGTTTAGGCTTATTTCTATTTTATGAATCATTGTGTATATATTCTTGATCTTTCCATAAAGCAGAAGTGTCAGGAGTAGAACCCTGAAAAAGGGGAGTTAGTGATTATTGTTTCCTGGGAAGTAAGACATTTTAGATGCGTGAATCAACTTCTGATTGTACTCTAAAGAATTAGCACTGTTTTCTTAGTATATTCTGTATCCTCCTGCCACCATCTTTCTTGTCTGTTGACTTTGTGATTTGGTTAAACCAAGGCAATAAAACACAGCCAAGATTCTACTACCTTAGATTTGGTAGTGCAGAGGTTTTATTTTTTTTGGTACTGGGAATTGAATCCAAGGGAGCTTTACCATTGAGTACGTCCCTAGCCCTTTTTTATTCTTATTTTAATTTTGAGACAGGACGTTGCTAAGTTGCTGAGGCTAGACTGGAACATGGGTACTCCTGCTTTAGCTGCCCAAGTTGCTGGGATTGCATGTTTGACTCTGCACCCCCACTAGTACAGATATCTTTATTTTATTTTATTTATTTATTTATTTTTATTTTAAAGAGAGAAGGACAGAGAGACAGAGAAAGGGAGAAACAACTTTTATTTAGTTTTTTCACATGGCCTTAGTTGCTCTAACAGTTAGTTGTGTACATGGTGCTGGGGTTTGAACCCGGGTCTTCGTGCTTGCCAGGCAAGTGCTGAAACCGCTGAGCCACTGCTCCTGCCCTTTTATTTTATTTTTAAAGAGAGAGGAACAGTGAGAGAGAGAGAGAAATAGAGAATCAATTTTATTTAGTTTTTCATGTGGCTTTCATTGCTCCAACACTTCGTTGTGTATTGTGGTGGTGGGGTTTGAACTCACGCATGCCAGGCAAGCCACCACTCCAGCCCCTACAGATATCTTTAAACTCCTACAACATACTGCCAGTTAAAATGAACGAGTGAAGCTGGTCTGGAATAAGAGATGCTATGCTGCTGATGACATTTTATGAATGGTTGTCTACAGAAAATAGTCATTTGCCAGCTCAATTATATTATTGATAAAATGGAATGTTCATGGTCTGATGTTCTGTTTTTTTTTTTTTTAAAGAGAGAGGGACAGTGATAGAGAAAGAGAGAAAGCATTTTATTTAGTTTTTCTTGTGGCTTTTGTTCCTCCGAGACTTTGGTGTGCACGTGGTGCTGGGGTTCAAACTCACATACTCAGGCATGCTGGGCAAGCGCTGTAACTGCCGAGCCAGCACTCCATCCCATGTTCTGATTTTTTTTTTTTTTTTTAAAGAGAGAGGGACGGTGAGAGAGAGAGAAAGCGAGAAACAATTTTATGTAGTTTCTCACGTGGCCTTCGTTGCTCTGAGACTTTGCTGTGTACGGGGTGCTGGGGTTTGAACTTGGGCACTCACGTGTGCAAGGTAAGCACCAACACTGCTGAGCCACCGCTCCAGCCCCCATGTTCTGATTTTTTTTAAAAAAGAAACTATATATTTATATTTCCATTCAAAATTTTCTGATTTATAGAGATATTGGCATAGGTTTTCAGAAGTATGTAGTCCGCTACAGCAAGAGCCCTCTTTGACTAGGATGAACATTTTATGTCCTATGGAGAGGAACCTTTGGACTGGGTGGGAGTTGGGGGAGCTTGGTTCTGTTATAGCTTTACTTCTAATTACTGGATGCATTTGGCATGCATACTGGATGCATATCCCATGTCTAAATTATAAAATATGGGAATAATCCACAGAATTTAAGGTTCTCCCTTACTCCTTATTGTTTTGTAGTTTTGTATGTGCATTTCATTTGGGCTGTGAAACAGTGACCACTTATGACTTGAGGACATCAGGAAGTCTTACCAAGCTAAGCCCTTTAGTTGGAGAAGAGACTATTAATTTTTATCTAGTTGTAGCTTCCAGGCCGCAGGGAATTCGGCTTGCTTTGCTGAATGCTCAGCATTCTTTTTGCTCCACTCATTATTTGGCAGATGCTCATGTACTAATGGGAGATTCATTATATTTCTGTTCCTTCAAATAAGTGGTAAATTGATTCTGATGGGTTAGGGAGTAGTCATGTTGGTGGGTAGAAATAGTAAAACTGACATTAAGCAGTATTTTCTTTGTTGTGGAGATCATTTTTTATAGTGTTTTTTATTTCATTGTTTTTAGCTTAAACTAGTTTGTGGAAGTTGTATTTGGGAATAATTTTATATTTGATGCTCACTGCTTACAATCAATTGCATTGCAGGACGACTTAACACTAATCACTCTAACAGCAAAACTGAAATGTGAAAACCAGTGTTCTACAGAGATAAGAAAAGACATTACTTCTTCCTTTGACTTCACTTTTTATCAAGCAGATGGTTTTATAGGAACATTTAAGATTCTTCTAGAAAAATCTTAAAAGGAGCTGAGTGAGGTGGTTCATTCCTGTAATCTCAGTGACTCAGGAAGCTGAGGCAGGAAGGTTGCAAGTTTAAAACCTGCCTCAGCAATTTAGCGAGGCCCTAAGCAATTTAGGTAGATCCTGTCTCAAAATTAAAAAAATTAAAAAATAAGCTGGAGATGTGGCTCAGTGGTTAAGTGTCGCTGGGTTCAATCCCTGGAAGTAGGGGGAAAAAAGAAATATCTTACAAGGAAAATAAATCTCAAATGCTCTAAGAATATAAGTTAATCATCTGGCTCACACAGAACAGCTAAAGCATTTTTGGAAATATGTTAATTTGCTTCTTGATATTGTCTTTGGAGTAAAGCATCTTGATATAAAATGATTTAGTAAGGTCTGTACCTCTGTCTAGAAGGCCAGTCTACATTCCTGTTTTGTACAGCTTGCCAGATTTTTAGAGAAAACTTTTAGTTTGAGTTGAATATAAGGTGATTATTGAATATTCATGATATAGATTTTCATAAGACTGTTAAATTATTTACTAGTAATTTCAGCTTCTGAGAACTTGACAAGGCAAACTTAATCCTAAATCCTTAGTTAAATCTAAGTTGTGCACAGTTTCACATGCCTGTTATTCTCGTGTCTGGGAGGCCGAGATAAGTTTGAGGTCAGCTCTGGCATTTAGTGAGATCCAGTATCAAAATATAAAATAAAAAGGGCTGGTGATGTAGCTCATTGAAAGAGCATCCCTGGTTCAATTATGATTCTCAGTACCAAAATAAAACAAAAACAAGTAAATCTGGTGGTTGGAATAACAGGTAATCAGAATTTATTTTTACACAGTAATTGCAACGATTTTGGCCAAAACATTTGGTCAAATAAGCATTATTTCTGACCCTATTTATTTATTAACTGAAACTGTGTAGTTTCTTCTGTAAATAAGAAGTGCATTTGTAAAAGCTTTTTCTCTTTAGACTTATAGACTTTGCTTTTTTTTTTGCTCTAGTGACAAGTTTAGGAGCCTCTTAAGTCACCATTCTATTTTGTCCTTTAAAAGCATGTGTGTAGGGGCTGGAGGTGTGGCTTGGTGGTTACAACGCTTGCCCGACATCCACGAGTACACAGGTTCAAACCCCAGCACCCATGTATACAACTAAGTGTCAGAGCAATGAAAGCCATGTGAAAAACTCAATAAAAGTTGATTCTCTCTTTCTTTCTCTCTTTAAAAAAAAAAAGCATGTGTGTACATGTATATTTAGTAAAAATTAGTACTCTTTTTTGAACGTGGGGCTTGGTGCTTAGTATTACGTCAAGCTATTTGAAAGCACCGTTTTTGAGCTGGATGCAGTGACATGCCTGTAATCCCAGCAGTTTGGGAGGCTGAGGACCCCCCCCCCCAAAAAAAATTCAGTTTTTGTAGGTGAAAAGTGGTCATATTTAAAAAAAAAATTATGGTTCTGTCTAATAGATACTGAAATTCTTTTGACCTATAGATAGGTCAAATCATATAATGGCAGACTAAAAAAGAGCTTGGTGAGTAATTATTCTCTTTTGCACAGTGAGATGCCTTGGTCCAAGATACTATATTCCGGTTATGATAGAGTTTAAGAAAGAGTAGAATATCTACTTGTGATTTTTTAATTCAATTGATTAATTTTTTGGGTGGGGGAGGGAGAGCTATATCCCCAGTGCTTTTTATATATTTTGAGAAAGGGTCTCGCTAAATTGCTTAGTTTCTCACCAAGGCTGGCTTTGAATTTTCAATCTTTCTACCTCAGCCTTCTGAGTTGCTGGGATTACACATGCCTATAATCCCAGCACTGTGCCTGGGTTATTTATCTGTTTTTGATACTGAGAATTGAACCCAGGGTCACTTTACCACTGGGCTACATCTGTAGTCCTTTCTTTTTGTTTTTTATTGTTGGATAGCTAAGTTGCTGAAACTAGCCTTGAACTTGTGTTCCTCCTGCTTTGGCCTACTGAGTTGCTGGGATTACATGCATGTGACAGTAATTTTTGTTTTGGAATGTAGCATAGAAATCTACTGTATAAAGTTCCTGATTCTCCTAAGTTATGTAATTTTGGAATGTTCTTTATCAGTTTATTTGTAAAATGAAAATGTTTGGTGTATAAGATGTCTGTATTAGGATAATTGATGCTATCTTTTAAAACTACATATCTAGCATTTCAGTGGCTTATCCAGTACAGGTTTATTTCTTGCCCACATCATTGTCTGTATGACCTGTGACCTTCATGTGATTGAAGAATTTCAGCTCCTTCTGTGGGGTGTTCTGGAGTCTTATGCTGGATCTTTTGTATTTAGTAGACAGTAAAGAGCACTGAGAAGGAGACTCATGAAATGTTTTGATGTGAAACATGTTAGTTCTCGCATGATTGTAACCCAGTCACATATCTCAACTGTTAAGTCCCAGGCAGATGTTGTCTTTTGAGTACTAGAAAGAAATAGGATTGGGGGTAGGGACAGTGGGTACTGGGGATTTGACCTAGGGGTACTTTACCATTTAGCCCCCAGCCTCTTTTCTTTTTAATTCTGAGACAACAGGATCTTGCTAAGTTCCTGAGGCTGGCCTCAAACTTCTCATCCTTGTGCCTCAATCTCCTGTGTTACTGGGGTTACAGGTGTGCACTACCAAGCCTGGCTAAATATGATGCGAAGCACATATGCATTTTTTTAAAAGAGAGGGATAGTGAGAGAAAGAGAGAGAAAGAAAGAGACATAAAATCAATTTTATTTAGTTTTTCATCTGGTTTTTGTTGCTGCAACTCTTAGTTTTGTATGCGGTGCTGGGGCATGAACCCAGGTCCTCGTACATTGCCAGGCAAATAACCACTGAGCCACTGCTCCAGCCTTACATATGCATATTTTTTTTTTTTTTTCACTGCTGGGGATCAAACTCAGGTCCTTGGGCGTGCTGTGCAAGCACTTCACTACTGAGCTATATTCCTGAGCCTTGTACATTTTGATTTTTATTTTTCCACCAAAATCTTTCTCCTATTGCATGTTGCTTTTGTACCCTTAATATCTCAGAATTTACTTTCAAATTTCTTGGCAATGATTAGTTTGTAAGTCAAAGCTCTGGTGCTTGTTATATTTAGGAGAATTTTTCTCCCCTGGTGATTGTTTGATTTGTGTGTGAGAGAGAGAGAGAGAGAGAATCACTTTTATTCAGTCCATCTGGTTTTCAGTGCTCTGACACTTACCTGTGCATGCAGTGCTGGGGTTCAAGCGTGGGTCCTTGGGCATGTCAAGCAAGTGTTGTAACTGCTGAGCCACCACTCCAGGCCCCACTTTTTTTTTTTTTTTAAAGAATCAATTTTATCTATTTCTTTCATCGGTTTTATTTTTCTGACACTTAGTTTTGTATGTGGTGCTGGGGTTTGAACCTGGATCCTTGCACATGCCAGGCAAGTGCTGTAACCACCAAGCCACTGCTCTAGCCCCTGTGATTTCATTTAAGGTTTAAATTTTTCCTTTATCTTATTAGCCTTACTCATTTTTGAATGATTAAAAATGCTTATGTTGCAAAAAATATCCCAGTGCTTGTATGAGTAATACAATAGAATATTGAACACAGCCAACATCAGAGCCATAAAGTCATTGTCCACCCATGTTCAGTCTGTCAACCCACTAGCCGAAGGGAGAACAGACAGACCTTATACTGTCTTTTAAAGGTCAACACATGCAGACTTTCAAACCAGTAGAGAAGCACATTCCAGTGAGGAGGCAAAGTTCTCTTTGCCTTCTGTCTACTTAAGATCAAACATGCAGAGTGAGCTCAAGTCTTGCAGTTGATTTCCACTGCTGTTTTAGAATCTTTACCATCTTTCCTCCTCCTCCCTCCTTTTCTTTATCTCCCTGTGGTATTACACATACTTTTTTAAAAAAAAAGTTTTTTTAAGAGAGAGAGGGACAGTGAAAGAGAGAAAGAGAAAGAGAGTCAATTTTTATTTAGTTTTCCATGTGGCTTTCGTTGGCTCTGACATTTTGCTGTGTACGTGGTTCTGGGGTTCAAACCTGTGTACTCACTCTTGTAAGGCAAGTGTTAAAATCGCTGAGCCACTGCTCCAGCTCCATATTCTTTTTTTTTTTTTTTTTAATTTAAAGATAGAAGGACAGTGAGAGAGAGAAAGAATCAATTTTACTTATCTTTTCATATAGCCTTTGTTGCTCTGAACAATTAAATTGTGTATGTGGTGCTGGGCTTCGAACTTGGGTCCTTGTGCCTGCTGGGCAAGTGCCACAACCGCTGAGTCACCGCTCCAGCAACCCCATATTTTTTAATATATAAGTACCAAACATAATTTTCTTATAGAGCAATGAATACTATGTTAGCAAATTTGATGAGTGTTTTCTAAGCTTAAGTATTAAATGCATTTTTTTTCCTTAAGAGAAAGGGATAGTGAGAGAGAAAGAGAGAATAAATTTTATTTAGTTTTTCTTGTGGCTTTTGTTGCTCTAACACTTGTTGTGTATGTGGCTCTGGGGTTCAAACCTGCATTCTCGTACATGCCAGGCAAGCGTTGTAACCGCTGAGTCATTGCTCCAGTCCCTAAATGCATTCTTAAAATATGTAATTAGCTCAAAGTAATACCACAAACTAGTTTGTATTATATTTGCATCCGTACTTTCCAGTAAACTGCTCCATTCCCTATTTTTATTTATTTATTTTTTTAAAGAGAGAGGGACAGAGAGAGAGAGAGAAAGAGAATCAGTTTTATTTATTTATTTATTTGACAGAGAGACAAAGAAAATCAATTTTATTTAGTTTTTCATGTGGTCTTCGTTGCTTCAACACTTAGTTGTGTATGTGGTGCTGGGGTTTGAACCCAGGTCCTCGTGCATGCCAGGCAAGCACTACTGCTGAGCCGTTACTTCAGCACCCCCATTTGCCATTTTTAATTCTTTTTTTCCCCCCATGTGCCATCAGTTCTACATGTCTAGAATCATTCACTTTTTAAATTTATACAATTTGTTAAAAGATTAATTTTGGACAATTTTTTCTAGATATAGAACATTGCTCTGGGATTTCATTTCACTTGCAGGTTAATGTTTTAATTTCTTGGAAACTGGCTTTCCCATGATACTGCATTTATTTTTCATTTTCCTGTGCTAAAGTTCTTTTTCAGAAAGGACACATGGATTTATTGTATATTTGTGTTTCCCACTTCCATCTTCATGTAGTAGATGGATTTAGGGTATCAAAAGCCAGCTTCAAATTAATCTCATAGCTTCTTGTTGTTGTTGTTTTAATGGTGGGGCCTGAACCCGGGCCTCCTGTGTGTTAAAGACCTGCTGTACCACTGAGCTGCACACTGAACCCTCTCTTTTGATTTTAAAGACATCACTCCATTATTTTCTTTTTTGGTACCAGGGATTGAACCCAGGGTTGCTTAACTCTAGTGGGCTACATCTCTAGTCCCTTTTTTAATTTTTTTATTTTGAGAACAGGGTCTTACTAAGGTGCTTAGGGCCTCCCTAAGTTTCGGAGGCAGGCCTCAAATTTAACCCTTCTGCCTCAGCCTCCCAAGTTGCTGGGATTATAGGTGAGTACCACTGTGCCCAGCCAGCCACTCCATTGTTTTCTAGTATGAGGTGTTGCTACTAGAAAAAAGAAAAACAAACAAACAGATCATCTGTTTCTTATAATCTGACAGGTACAGTTTATGGGAATTCTTTTGTTTGTTTTTCTCTCCCCTTCTCCATATTCTCTTTCTAATGCCTCCATTTTGCCTTTCTCTTCCATACCTCCCATGGTAACAGAGATGGTCATATTCTCCATATCATCTTCCAGATGCTTTATCAATTTAGTTTTCACATTTAGTCCTGCCATCTATCTGTAATTGATTTTTTTTTTTTTTTAAAGAGAGAGGGACAGTGAGAGAGACAGAGAAAGAGAGAAACAACTTTATTTAGTTTTTCACATGGCCTTAGTTGCTCCAACACTCAGTTGTGTACTTGGTGCTGGGGTTTGAACCCGGGTCCTCATGCTTGCCAGGCAAGCGCCGAAACCACTGAGCCACCGCTCCAGCCCCTGTAATTGATTTTTTTTTAAAGAGAGGGACAGTGAGAGAGACAGAGAGATGGAGAATCAGTTTTATTTAGTCTTTCATGTGGCTTTTGTTGCTCTGACACTTAGCTGTGTATGTGGTGCTAGGGTTTGAACCCACATACTGGGGCATGCTGGGCAAGCACTGTAACTGCCAGGCTACTGCTCCAGTCCCTGTAATTGATTTTATAAAATTATGTATTGTGAAAGAAAAAATCAAAACACCCAAATTGCCCAGCATCATTCTTTTTTTTTTTTTTTAGAAGTTTATAGAGATACAGTTGAGGGGGAAACAATATCAAAACAGTAGCAATCAATGGATATAAACTTTGTTATCCAGGGGAAAAGCCAAAACATGGATGACCACCTTGGGTTTTACTTGTTGCAGTTTCCCCCAGAAGAACTCATGTGTTAAATGAGTAGCTTGTGGAGGAATGACATCGGCTTCTGGGATGGTTCCCCCATCTTCCCAATCTCCAGACTC
>PVKS010031823.1:0-23091 GCA_004027875.1 Aplodontia rufa
CCAGGCAAGTGCCATACCCGCTGAGCCACCACTCCAACCCTCTTTAAATATTTTTTATAAAGATTTGCATTACTGTAAAAGTCATTTCTGGTTCAGAAATATTATTCAAACTACATTTTTTTTGCTGTTATTAATTTTGCTGTGTATTTTCCTTGTAAGACTATTACTGTTCCCTGTTAACATTTTTGAAGAAGTACTACTTCCAATAGAACAACCTGAGCAATATTTTTAAATGATAGCCATTAACTACAGAATAGATAGGCTATGACACTAACTTCCAATACTAATACTGACAGTGATTCAATGAAAGGAGTAACTCTAAAATTATAAAATTAAAATTAAAGCCCACTAATCTCACATAAAAAATGGTAAAAACTAGTCTCCTGAGTGTCAAAAACTGAGACTTGGGAGCCAAAATCAAGGAAGATAAAATGATTAAGATGAGGGACGACATTTTGGCCTGTGCCTTCCAAGGACAGCCAGGTCCCAGGCCATGATGGGATCCCTCTAAAAGGGTTGTGCAACTCTGGGGAGTCACCTGACCTCCTGATAGGGGATCATAAGGATTCTAGAGAACAGTGTGCATTCTGCAAAAGTAAGATCATTGGATAGAGAAATGTCCTTAGTGCTTCCAAGGGAATCCACATGGTCAGAAAGACTCTGATCCATCCTGGCAGATGGCACAACTGGTAGAGGAAAGGAATTAAAGTATCCAAGAGACTACTCTTAAGACCCCTGATGAGACTTTGTCTTAACAAAATGAAGGAGAAAAGCTCATTTTTGACCAACATAGGTGCCATCTACTCGGTGTTATACACTGACCAGGGAAAGGAAAATGTGCCTTTATGGTGGTAAAAGTCATACATAAAAACCTAGATTTGATTATAAAATACTTAATCCTAGAGCAGGAACCCATCCCAAAACCAGTAGCCTATTTTTTTCAATCAGCTACATTCTGTGACCCACAGGTAACACAGTTATTTGAGAACAATAGCTGCAATGAGGTCTTGTCATTGAGGTCTCTAAATTGATCATGAGGTATGCCATCCCTACACAGGTAATGATCTATAACAAAACCCAGTGCCCCAGCATATACCTATATAAGCATGCTGTAGAACAGATTCTTGCAGGGTACATGTGCGTGTGCGCAAACACACACACACACACACACAAACTTCACCAAAGCCCTTTTAAAAATTTGGAATATGAAAAAGGCAGATGTGTTGGCTGGCCTACAGCTTTCACTAAATTCCTTGTGATAAAAAATGGGAGAACATTAGAATTTCAGCAGAGCCGGGAGGAAGCTGTGCTCTCTTAAATTCCATCTGTTGTGCTTAGATAAATACCTCAGGACAAGTAAAGGTTAACAGTAAGGAGATATACAAGGAAACCAAATGGCTACATAAAAATAACCAGAAAGGATTTATGGAGGGATGTACCAAATGCTACCTTATCTCAGCTGCCTTTTCCCACTTGGGGGGGGGCTTTAATCATCATTATCCTCCTTCTGAGGTTTTTGGGCCTTGCATAATTAACGTGACTGTAAGATTTGTGTCTTCCAAATTTCACCAGTTCTAAGTCTGGAACTAAATCATGGATTTCAACCCATCCCAGACTGAAAGCCTGGGCCACCACACTTGTCCCATTTTGATCAGGCAGTGATAGATTTTATAACGTCCATGCACAGATGGGATCAGCAACCAAATGTCAGGATGAAGCAACTACAAGAATACAAAAACCTCTGTCCTTCCCCCTTAAGAATAAGGAGGTTAAAATTTCTCAGTGGGGGATGAGATCATCGGAGACCATAATAAGAGACAAAATGGCAGATAAACTCTTGGGCCTCAATTTATAACCTGTTATTAGGAGTCTTTTCCAACTGCCCAAGTCTTACAAGGTATGGATTGTGTCTTTCCCTACTGTCCTTTCCTTAACCAGATCAACCATAAACACCAAGTGTAAGCAAAATCTGAAGATACCTGCTAAAGGTTTTCACAAAAATATACAGCAACAACAACTACTACTACTATTACTACTAACACTAGTACTAACTCTACTAATAATAATCAACTTCTTAAAAATTTTACTGTAAGAATGCTAGACTCTTCCTGCCTACGAACTCAATGAGAGTCTGGGTTATTCTTACATTCACAGGTAGCTTTGACTTCTCTCTCAACCAGGGCTATCCCCTTCACATGGAGGTGAAGCACCCCCACAACCTTCTCTTTTCTCAATTAAAATATTGCCTGTATGTTCATGCTCACTTGACTTAGAATCTGCTTTTACTGGCATTGAATCAAAAGTTTCCATCTCCAGTATCACAATTACCTATATAAAGACAAAAGAGAAACTCAGAAAAACCAAACCAAGATAAATTTAAGAAATAATAAAAAGCAAAAACTGCAGGAATAACAATAGGGATACCACTGTAGATGCTACAGACTTTCAAATGAGAATATTGTAAATACTTTAGTGACAATCAATTCAACAACACAGGTGGAATGGGCAAAATTTTCAAAAGACTAAAATTACCAAATTACCAATAGAAAAATTCTGACCAACCTGTATCTATAAAGGAAATGAATTCATGGTTGCAAATTGTCACACAATGGAAAACACAGACCCAGATGTCTTCATTGATAAAATCTATTAAACAATCTTAAGAGAAATAATCTAACAGAACATTTTGGAAAACAGACCAGGAGGGAATAATTCCCTATTCATGTTTTTAGACCAACATTATTCTGACACCATAAACAAGGATATTACAACAAAACTACAGAAAACTATCCCTCATGGACATGGACATGAAAATCCTCAAAAATAGCATCATCCATTAAAATACAACAGTATGTGACATAATAAAACATCATGGTTGAGTATAATTTATCCAGGAATGAAAAGTTGACTCACTATTTGAAAACTAATTGGTATAAATATATCACATCAAAAGCCTAGGGTAGTAAAACACCGTATATCAACAGATCTATGAAAGTCATTTGAAAAAATTCAACACTCATTCATGATAAACAATGTTAGCATACTACAAACAGAAGGAAACATTCTCAGCCTGATAAAGAACATAAAATAATAACACAAAAACTCTATAGCTAACATCATACTTAATGGTGAAAATTTGAATGCATTTTCCTAAAATCAGAAGCAAGGCTAGGAGGTTTATTCTCACCACTTTGATATTTGTTGATTGGTTAATTGGCTCCTGGAAGGCTGGCCAGTGCAAGAAGGCAAGAAAAAGAAACGAAAGGCACTCCAATCTGAAAGAGGTGATTAAAATTATTTTATTAATAAATGACAAAAATATAGAAAATACTAAAAAACTAGTAAAGAAATTACAAAGGAATACATAAAGCTACTAAAACTCATAAGTTTAGCAAATGTGCCAGTTGAATAAGCACATGAAAAGATACATATAACGAGATCATTTCTACTACTATTAAAAAAAAGAAAAAAATGTATAACTAATGGAATAAAATAAGATTTTATTCTGCCTGCCAATTTAAATGTATTATTGTAATAATCACAGAGAAATGCATTAGAGTTATAAGTAATACACATTATATGCATACATTTATACAAAGCTTTATCCTGCATAGTATTTCATTGAACAGATGTATCTTAAACTATTTAACCACTCTCTTTGTGATGGAAATAAAAATTTCAGACTTAAAGTTGTTATAAATAACAGTACAATGAATATTCTTGCACAAACACACACGATTTAAAGGAGAGGGAACTGGGTGTTGAATGGTGTTAAGGAGATGTTGATGCACACTCAGAATATGTACACACGCACTCATATGTATGCATGTATATGGTGGGAGAGAGAGGGAGAGAATGAATGAACTATGTGTAATGACCTCCCAGAAAGACTTGCATGTCACCAGAAGCCTTCATGTGTCTGTGGCAATCACAAAGCTGTCACTCCTACCAAGTTAACTCATTATTTCCTTGATTGAATTTTTTATTTAATCTTCTACACAAGAATAAATAAATAACATAATAAAACACATTCACTTTTGCTCTATCCTGCATAGTATATCCTTCAATAGATTTAGCAAATTATTTAAGCAATCTTCTTATGATGGGAACGTAAATTTGCAATTTAAAAGATTCACAGACAATAGTGCAATGAACAGTGAACACACTGGTGTTGGGGAAAAGAGGCGCTGGGTGTTGAAGGGTGGAAGGGATGACACTGATGCACACCCACGATAACTTCCTTCCCTCACCTTTCCCCCGTATGCTGGTTCAGAAAGAAAACGGAAGGCAAGAAATGGGAAATTTTAAAAATTCAAATAAATAGAAAAGTTGAAAGAAGAGGCCAAGGGCTATCCATACAGAAATCACTTAATTCAGTGTGTGTTAACTCTTTGCAGTATTTGCTTCATATTTGACTTTTTACCCAAATCATTGTAAACGAAGCTGAAGACATCATGATGCTTCACCTTTCAGTGTTTCCGCCGGCACCTCCTACAAATGACGACTTTCTCCTGTGAGTTCTCAACTCATCATTACCCTCAAGAAGTTAAACAATAATTTCCTAACGATGTTTAAACCCAGGCCAGCTTTTGAAGTAGAGAAGTTTGTGCCCTTCTTCCTGGATTAGGTAGTGTGGTGAGGCAGGGAGGGATGCCTTACAGGAAGACCTGAGTCATTGGTCTGTCAGCTACCCCAGCTCACCACAGCTCTGGGCACAGAAAGTCAGAAGACGGTAAGATCCAAGTTCTCTTTCCTGTTCCTTTTCTAAGGTTCTATAGTTCACTATAGATATGTACACTATAGATATGTGTGTGTGTGTGTGTGTGTATACACATTATAGAAAAATGTGGACAGTATAAGGAAACAAAAAGCAACAGGGATAAAAAACAAAAAAAGTTTTCCATAAGCCCATTCTCGTGCACAGAAAAACAAATTCTTCATGACTGTATTGAAATGGGGAGTGCAAAAAAGTCAAATTTTCTGCTCAGGAAAACAAAGAGAAAAATGATAGTTTGCAGAGCCCAAGGGTAAAAGTGTTGGGGAGTTGTCCAAAAGACAGGACATTTCAATCAGACAGGAGAAATCAGTTCAAGAGATCTACTGCACATTGTGGTAACTGTGGTTACTAACAATGCTGTATATTTTTAAATTGCTTAAAGAGTATATTTTAAGTGTTTGTGCTACCAAAAAAAAATGAGGTAATACATATGTCAAATCACTTGATTTAGCTGTCCTGCATACACATATCAAAACATCATGTTATGTACTACATACAATTTTTTCTTAATTAAAAATAAATTAAAAAATAAATAGTTTGGGGATGGAGCAGTGGCTCAGTGGTTATGGTGCTTGCCTGGCATCCGTGAGGACCTGGGTTCAAACCCCAGCACTACGTACACAACCAAGTGTTGGAGCAAGGAAAGCCACGTGAAAAACTAAATAAAATTGATTATTTATTTCTCTCTCTCTCTCTCTCATTGCCCCTCTCTCTTTTAAAAAATAAAAATAAATAATTCAACATGAAAAAAAACGCACACAGTAAAACTGATGCAAAGAAGCAAACATTCACAGCACAAATGGTGCTCAGACTGGATCCTGCTCGTCCTGGCTGCTGCTCCAACCTGCTCTGACAGGTGGAGACAGTGGGCACGTGAATTCCACCCCAGACTTAGCCACATTTCAGCCCTACAGTTTATAACTTGGAAACCTGCCTACCTGCTAAAAGAGATTTGAGATGAACATTTTGTGTCCAAGTGCCAAAGCTAGTCCTTATTATAGATACTCCACAACTCTGCCTACAGTCTTGAAGAAAACTCTTTTTCCTCCCCCAAGCGGAAGCTCCAGATGAAGTGTCTTGACAGTTTCTACTCCCACCGGAGTAATCAGAGAGCTCGCAGACCTCTCAAGAAGAGGGGGAACAGTTTCCTGGTAGGAAGATGGTGTTTAGAGACTGCAGCTAGAGCTTGAAACATAAATAACTTCCAAATCTCTCAAAGTCAGGCAGCCAGCATGCACCAGGATGCTCTCGGCAGATGGTGTTCCCAGGGCTCAGCGTTTGCTCTGTTTGTCACACAGGAGTATTTGCCAGCTAGTTAGACCACAGCCAGCTTCAAAGGGTAACTCTGGGCTTTGGGGAGGGAGGAAAATGACCATTCTGCTTCCTGTCTCTCTAGTTCTCACCCCTGCTCTTCCTTAAACCACTCTCCAACTGCCACCTGGTCCTCTCTCAGTGCCAGTTCTTAGTGATTGGTATGAGACTACAGGTCAGGAGAAAAATTACTTCCTTGCAAACTCTCCTGCAGATCTAGGCCCTTATCAGTCCCAGTACTTCTATCAACCTCTTCTTCAAGGTGATAGAGGGCAAAAATAATGCATGGCTTTGAAGGATAGTCCCCCTCTTGGCCTGGGTCCCCAAGGACAGTTCAGATGTTCTACAGAGAAGTAGCCCTTAGCTGCTTTTATTCATCAGCTTCCCGGACTCCACTTCACCTTTGCATACATCCAGTGTCTTTAGAACACTGTCCCCAGCCTGAATTGTGGCATCAGTCATCTGGAATTTTAGCAGGTGACCGAAATCCTAATAATGAATAGCAACTATGATAACAGGTCTTTTAAGTTTGTATAAGTCTTTTTTTTTTTAAGAGAGAGAAAGAAAGAGTGAGAGTTAATTTTATTTTTTCATCTGGTTTTTGTTTTTCCTTCACTTAGTTGTGTATGTGGTGCTGGGGATCAAACCCAGGTCTTCATGCATGCCCGGCAAGTGCTCCACTCCGCCCGTGAGCCACCTCTCCAGCCCTAATTTGTATAATGTTCAGTGGCAATCTGGGTCTAAAGGCAGACACAGATGAATATAAAGGGACTGTATCTGTAATTTATAGTACAACTTATTTGTACTGAAATCTGTATTATGTAGTATGATGCTTATTATGCACAATATACCATATTGTACGTATTACATTGTATACAATTTTGATTAAAATCGATCTAACTTCGATCTCTTTCACCATCAGTAGGAATCCATGGCAGGAAGAATGGAGGAGGAAATGAGGCATGCAGTCTTTAAAAGTGCATCTAATCTGAAAGTTAGATAATTCATTTAGCTCTGTTTCAGTAAATATGCCCCAACTCTCGAGTCTCCTTCTCCTGTCACTGTTCCTAAGCAGGCATCCGGGCATCTGATGATAAGGTCTATGAGTCTTTTGTGACATTAGATACTACAAATGCAAAGGGGTTTTGGTCCATGGGTCCTCAGCTCCCCAGGGACAATCTCCTGGTCCCTGTGGCATGCTGGTGCTCACAACTGGGGTGTGGCTTCTCTCTGGACTTGGTTCAAGCCTGTCACTCACTACTCCTCAGCAGTCTCAGTCCCAATCTCTGCAGTGTCTTCCTTGCATGTCATGTGACAGAGAGCCCCACAGCAGATCCACAGTTCCCACTCAAAGTCCACACTATATGGCCCAGGAAGCTGAAGCCTAGAATCCGCTTCTACCACCAGCCCAACCTATCCCAGGTGAATGCCGGGGCAGCCCCAGATGAGTCACTAGTCCAGATTCCCATATGGCAGGAGCAACACCTGTCCATCTTTCCATTCCACCCTCACTTGTAGGACACAACTACCTCCATCCTGCCCAAGGCCAAGCAAGGGGAAATCCACGCCACATTGCCACAGCCTCTCTTCTTGCTCTCCCTCCCTACACAGTCCTTTCTTTTCCTATTGTTTGCCAGGGCATAAAAGGGGTGACGTGTTGGCCTTTAACTTCCCCTACATCCTGACACCTTAGGGTCATCCATGTTGTGAGAGCAAAGGGGACATCTGCTCCACTGCAACTCTGTAAACCGGTTCCTCCATATGTGCTCCTACCCACCTCACTTGCAAAAATGGTCTAGCGTGCAGGTTGTCATGACGTCTAAACTGCCTTGGCATCTCAGAAGCTAAGGATTTTTACTTCTTTGTCTCTGATTTCCATCCTTTGTCTCTTTGTTCACACCCATCCTCTAACCACATTGACCTGTTCTTATGGTTAAGATCTAGGCTCATGTCTTAAAGGTTTGGTCCCCAAGGCATCCACGTTTCTAGTGGGAGCTTTTGGGAAGGGATGTAGCACAAAAGCCCTGACCTCATCGGTGAGTTCATCTGAATGGGTATCTGGGAGATGCTGGAAACAGTAAGAGGTGGAAGCTAGTGGGATGGAGTTGGTGTCTGAGGACATGCCCTCAGGGACTATATCTCCCCAAGTCCCTTCTGTCTCCTTCCCTGCCATTAGAGATGAATAGCTTTGCTCCACCATGCCCTTCCACCATGGTGTTTCTACCTTGGACCCAGCTGATCATGGACTAAAGCCATGAGCCATAAGTTGTTCATGTTGGGTATTTTGGTCACAGTGATGAAAACCTAACACACCAGCCTTAAGGAAACAATGACAAAGATCATATCCACAAAAAGGCAAAAGAAAAAGCACATTAATAGTTTCTAATAAAGAACTCTTTTCTTAACAAGCAATGCTGTTTTGGGGTATACAGAAGTTCAAATAAGACAATGCATGTTAAATGCTCAGGGAAATGCCTGATCAATAAGTATGCAATAAAATGTAGCTGCTGTTAATTATTATTTATCACTCACAGTGTCACTCAATCCACCAGGACATTTGAGACAACTTGAGCAACTGTCTCCCTGTTACAAATTAGAACAACGTGGCTCAGAGATTCTCATTTTTTCTCTGAGTTATGAGCAGACTGAGCAATGGGATCACATTAGAATTCAGAGCTTGTGACCCCCTTCTTAATCAGGTTCCACCTCTTTATACAAAGTCTTCTGGAACTCTTAGAAAAAGGGTGAGCAAACCTATTCTATGAAGGGTCAGAGAATAATTTAGGTTTTCCAGGGCCAAGGGTATCTATCACAACTCCTGAATTCTACTGATATAGCATGAAAGGAGCCATGACAAGACATGAAAAAAACAGATGCGGTGTGTGCCAATAAAACTTTATTTAGGAAAAAAAAAACAGGTATTAGATTAGATTCTATGCATGGGTTGTAGTTTACTGACCTTTGATGCAAATCAGTAGCAAGTGCCTAGGGCATAATGAGGGATGTAAAATTAGTTGGGATAGAACAATGATCTGTCCCACTCTGCATTCTGTTATTCCAATGAGCTTCTACCTAATCTAGCATTGAATTACTTGTGTCTGTGGATTATTCGGAATCGCTCGTATGCCTCTCCTTTTTCCATGTGTGGAATAACACTGAATTCATATAAGCCGTCCGACTTCATAGCCTGGAGATGAGACCTAATTTTTCCAGTTGCGTAATTTAATTCACCTTGAACTTCTGTTACCACGTTTGCAAAATGGGGATAGAAATTAGAAATGCATCCTGGCCATCACATGGAATTCAGAAATTGCAGAGGCACCGTGTGGAATGAATAGTGGTCATTATTGCAAAAGAGTTTCAGGTAGAAACTTGGGGTTTCTTTTGTTTTTGGGTTTTTTTTTTTTTTTTTTTTTTTTGGTTTTAGTCTCCTTCGTTGATTTACAGGTGCATGGGAAGTAGGGATGAGGCTGGGTTGGACCTGGTCTGTGGGGGAGGAGGGAGGCTGCAGACTGGGAACGAACGGGAACCACACTACATGCTGAATGGCCCAGGCCTCAGTCACCTCCTCTCTCTTTCTGTGCTGAGCTTTGCAAAATGCCAGGGAAAGGTCCCCACTCACGGCTTGAGCTCATCTTTTCTAAGAGATTGACAATAACCTGTACAAAATGCATGTTTAAATACGCTGCTGAAGGGCTAGGGCAGGGGGTCAGCAGTTGAAGAGCTTGCCTAGCACACACAAGCACCCGGGTTCGAACCCCAGCACCACATACACAACTACGTGTTGGAGAAACAAAGGCCAGATGGAAAAGCAAATAAAATTAATTCTCTCTGTTAAAAAAATGCACTGTTGAAGATTTTAGTACTTCACAGTCCAGGCTAAACTGTTCAACTGACATACATAAGAAAGTACCAAGTCTTCACGGTGGATTCAAACTGGAAGCAGAGATACGACTAGTGACAGAAAGAATCAGTCTTTGCTGTAGTTGAAGGAGCAGGAAGATCCTGAGAATTAGAAGTCAGCCCCAGTGCCGCCTCTCACCCACGATCTGACCATGGGCAAGCCAGACCCACTCTCTTGACTGAGCATCAATATTTTCCAAATTTCAGAAACTTATATACCAACATCATGGTTTTCATCATGCCCATGTGTCCTTTGTACTATTATTGTCCTTTCCATTTCAAATAAATCAACTAGTTTATTTTACTTACTGTGCTCCACATAATCCTTATCTTACTCTAGCACCGGTCCATTAGTGTATTTGCTATCATGCCTGGTAATAAAATGTACCCATACCTACTGAAATATATATTGCAACTATTTTAATAAGAATGCTTCTTTAGGTAGCACCTGGCACCATCCCAGGCGTTGCCAATGGGAACCATCCCACTTTTGGAAACATTGTGTTTGGTGATGGGTGGTACTGTAGCTACTGTCCTTTCCACATTGCTGGGTTCTTTTGTGCTCCCACCAGCACCTGTGGGCACCCTATCAGGCACACACACGGCATAAGAAGCCTTGCGTTTATATGTGTTGTCTTCAGAGCACTTCAACATAGTTGGAAAGGAGACAGACTCAGAGGAGAGGATTTCCTCAAAGGTTTGCATAAATTCAGCAATGGAGAGGAATGACTGGAGGATCCCAGAAGGAGAACCAAGTTCTATTTTCTCACATCAAAGAAGGGGCTACTCCTGGGTGAGGGCAGTGGCTTCCTTCCGAAAGAGCTGGTAATCTTAGTGGGTGTTGATCCTGGTCCTAGCACCTTAACCCTGAGGTTTTATACTCCCTTAAAGTGTCTTGCTCTTTGCACTAACAAGTACTTGCTGATAAGTTATCTGGCTGAATTCCTAGGAGAAGGAATGTCATGAGAGTCCAGGCAACTTCAAGGCATTATTAAAGCAATATATTTTGATATTATTACCAAGCCTAATCCTATGTTGAATCTGCAGTTATGGAGTTCATTCTAAAGCACTTGATTGTGCCCAGAAGAGAAATTGTCTTACAAGTAATTTTCTCAAGCATGCTTCAAAGAAGGGTAGTGCACGGCTCAGTAAATACAATAGCTCAGACAGTTATGAGCTATCAAAGTAAGTTGAATTGTCTTACCGATATACCTGCAATGAATGAGTTCTATCTATGTGATGCTCTCTGGACGGCTGCGGAGCCTATGACTTTATGAATACCATCTTATGATTATCAAAACTGATTAGGACTGATGCTGTCTGATATTTGAGGGAAAGACTATTTGGGCCACTTAACTTTTTAATTTGTGATCAACTATTTAGTGATCATCAAAATTATTTAACTTTGAAAATCACTATTAATTTATATAATGGTGACCTGTGCTCTTTACTTAAGAATAAATGAGAGTAGATTAGAGAGAGAAGATACATTTTATGAAGACATGCCTTCATGTTTTTTCACTAGCTTATGATCAGGTGTCTTCCATTAGGTAAACTAAAAAACTTGAACTACCTATGTATGCACCAAATTCCAAAGGTATCTGAGCGGGATCTCTGAGTGTCTTCCTAAGGAAGCCACTTCTCTGCATCCACATACTTTACAAAGGATGCTGAATTACTTATTAAGAGATTATGAGGTCTCTTGTGTTGATTCTTTCCCACTAAGATATCTGAGTTGGTTCCTCTATCACTATGCTAATTCTTAGACCATCAGATGACTGCTTGAAATTGAAATGCAAAATTTGTTTCACGTTATCTCATTTCATCTTCAAAACAATACCAGAAGGAAGGTCATAATATACCCCTTTAAAAGATGAGGGGCAGCCTGAACCAGTGGCACCGACCTGTAATCCCAACAACTTGAGAGGCTGAGGCAGGAGGATTGCAAGTTCAAAGCCAGCCTCAGCAATTGAGTCCCTGAGCAACTTAGCAAGACCCTGTCTCAAAATAAAAATATAAAAAAGGTTGGACATGTGGCTCAGTAGTTAAGCACTCCTGGGTTCAATCCCTGATGCTAAAAATAAATAAATAAAAAATATAAGATGAGGGCACTGAGGTTCAAGGAGTTTAAATAATTGTTCTCACACATCCCATGAGCCAGGATTTGACTCCATAGCAAACAAAAGATATTACAGCCAAGCTAAACCACATTGACCCCAGTACTTCCTTAGCAGCCCATTGAATTACTCCCTATGAGACTTTATAAGACATTCCTTATGCAGTCTCATATTCCAAAAAGAGTAGTTCCAAACTGGGGCATGCCACTGCCTGGGCAAGATACAAATGGAGTTTTCAAGACATGCAGAACAGGAAGAGTTTAAGGAAATCAATTTATAGATCCTCAACTCTTTACCAAGATTGATCTGTCTAAGAAGGGTCCTGAGGCTGAAGTTCTTTTCCAAATTCTCTTTCTGCGATTTTTAGAAAGATCTTGAAGCCTTGTGGAGGAAAGGCTGCTCCTCATTTGTCTTAATAAGAATCAGTTCTTGAGCAACAGAGGTCCCCTCTGCCCTTTGGCCTCCAAATTCTCTTGTTGAAGAACCTGTCCTCTGAGGCTATGAAGTGATCATCAACTTTATCTTCAGGAACTTGAGCTGTTTAGGTGAGAAATGGAAGTGGACCAAAATCACTGTTCTATGATTTGAATGTGTGTTGGCCCTTATGAGTTCGTGTGTCAGAAGCTCGGTCCCCAAGAGTGGCAATGTTAAGGTGGTGGGACTTTTAGGAAGTGGCACCTACTTGAGAATCCTTAGGATGCTCTCTGCCTTCCTATCTGTGGTCAAATATTTCTTCCTCCATTCTGCCCTCCTTCCCCCGACCCCCATCCCTATTCTGTTCCCCTCCCCTCCCCCTCTCCTCTTCTACCCTTCCCACACAGGTGCTTCACCTCATTTGCCATTACACTCTCATCAGAAACCAAACCAATGGGGATACCTAGTCTTGGACTTTCAGCCTCTGAAACATTAGTCTAAATAAATCTTTTTTCTTTATAAACTTCTTGGCCTCAGGCATTTAATTATTGTAACAGAAAACAGACTCATAAAAACTGCATGATGGAATTAACATTGCTTTTTTTTAGATTTAGCAGGTCAGTAATATCTCATTTGAGTCTAGGTTATGAAACCAAATTCATTGGTTGTATCAATTATTTCCCTTAAAGAGCAGTTATTTTTTGGCATTTAGTGATCACAGGTGTAATATATTCTTATATTAATTCTTTCACAGGAGTCAAAAACACCTGTGTGAGTATGGGTATTATTCTTTCTTAAAATCAGCCTAGTTCGTTTTAGTTTTCTAAGACTGAAATACTCATAGGCTACACAAAGATCAACTTAAGTACTTTATTTTCATTCTCTAAGCTACTGATGTGTTTTTCTACCACTTCTTCCAATTAGGGAGTTGAACCTCTTATCTTTAATCATTGCCCAAATAATAATGGTCATTAAAAGATGTTTTTGGCTTTTTGCTTTATGTTTGTGTTCCATAAACATTGGGTAGAAATGACCAATTTAAATAAGGGAAATTGTTCTGCTTTTATCAATTTTGATACAGTTTCCAAATTTTCAACTTAAAACACTTTTCCTAACGTGGAAAACTAAGGAATATTCACACCAGTGACTATAATTTACTAAAGAAACACAGATATACTGCACAGGTTAATACCACTTATTTCCTATAAAGGGAGGTAATCAGTCACTGCAAATGAAAGCTGCAGATCACCAGTTGCAGAGATCCAGTTGGTTAAGAGCCACTACTAATTTGCAGCTGATAAGTCTAAAGTTTGGCCTTGTCCAGAAGATTGAGCAGGCAGCTGCAGGCTGCTGGTCTTTCCCTGTGAACAGTTAGCTGTTGGTGGTGGTGTAGGAGTTGGCTACTTTTGAGTCTTGTGCACAGTGTGCGTTTCTGTGAGAGCAGCGGAGCCTTTGGGGAGCTGGGAAGAGTGTCATCGGCCTTGTAAGCCTCCCTTTGCAATTTGGAAGCATGAACCACCGAGGGCGGCTGTGGTCTGTGGACAGCAATCACTTCTCACCTACAGGAAGGGCTCAGGTCTTCAAGGGCTACATTTGTTATCATTGCTCTTTTTTGAGTAGTTCACATTGCTGTCTTAATGAATTGGGAAGAACTGAGGAGATAGGCTGCCAGGCTGGGATTGCAAGAGCTTCTTATCCCTGGGTGGCATTCCTTCCTCTGACCTCAGTTCAGTCTGTTGGGAGGCAGTCAGCAATCAAAACGGTCAGGCTCAGCATCCATCTCATTCTCTCTCTTTTTTTTTTTTTTTTTTTTTTGCTACTGGAGATTGAACCCAGAGGTGCTTAACCACTGAGCCACGTCCACAGCCCTTTTTTTATGTTTTATTTTGAGACAGGGTCTTGCTAAGTTGCTTAGGGCCTTGCTAAGTGGCTTTGAACTTGGACTTCTCCTGCCTCAGCCTCCTGAGTCACTGGGATTACAGGCGTGCGCCACCAGCCTAAAACATCCATCTCTTAATGATCTTTTTGGGCTGCGTAGAGAGGAAATAGAAGAATGGACATAGAGTACTGAGCACATGTGTGAATGCACCATCCTAGGCCAGGAGGGGGATTCAGAGCACGCCTCTGGGTCTCCCTCCTGACCTGGGATGGTTCATCCTCATGCTTTCTCCCAATTTACCTGCACTATCTCAGAAACCACAACCACACTTACTTCCTACCTGGCTGAGAATGCACCTAGGGGTCTGCCAATCTCCTCAATGAACATTTTTACCATTGTCCCTACAAACCTTATTACTCCAGCCCATGAGGCCCAAAGCATGCCAAGTTATATATTCTATCGAGCACTAATAAGAACTAGGTTAGGCCAAGCACTGAGATAATATAAGCCCAGGGGTGAGTAAAATGAGAGGGTCTGTAATATTTTGAAGCTCACAATCTAGGAGGAAAAAGAATAGTCAACAGTAATAAGGAATAGATTCAGGAAATACCAGCTGCCATGGGAAAGCCCCAGGAAAGGTAGCTGGGGTCTCAGGTCAGGTTAACTTTGCTTTCTTCAATAAAATAGACATGCACCCCCAATCCTGACCAGTTTCTCCAAAGTACAAACGTCTGATTACCAAGAGGACCACATAAGCAACCATATTTCAAATACAATTAGCAGCACACGCTTGGATATGAAGCACAGGCATTAACAGGGTTAGGTCTGAAGAGTGAGCAGCTCTTTCTCAGGTATAGGAAACACATTTTCCATTTTACATCTCAAACCCCTAGTCTTTCTCAAAGAAATAGACGGGTGACAATATAATTTCCAATACATAATCCTAAAAAGAAAATTTAGACTTCTAATCCAGTACTTCCGTAAATATGGTGAGATAAGTACTATCCCCAGCAAAATAGTCTAATTTTCCATATCACTTGCTGGATAATCATCTTATCCCTTTCCCATTCATTTTCAATTTCACCTTTCTCATACACAAAATTTCCATTGATTTATGAATTTATTCTGGGACTCTGTCTTGATCCACTTATCAATGCCATATTTTTATAATTGCTACTACTCTATGTTTTGGTACCTGATGGGTCATGCCCTATCTTTGTTCTTTAACTTTTTCTTGAGAGTCATTTGAAATCCATTAAATCTAATATCTTCACAAAACAGCGGAATCAGAAAGTCTGTTGTTTTACCTATTTGTCATTATAAAATTCTGATTTATGGAGTATAAATTGCTTTTCAATATATATTATCTCCATTGCTATTTTTGGCTTCTTTATATCAGATTCTGCTTGAGTACAAACTAAAAATGGGGTAGTGGAAACTCTACGTACTTTAGTACTCAGAAGATCTATATTTGACACTAGAGTCTGCCATTTTCCAGCCATGTGACCTGAGGGACACCATTCATCCTCTCTGAGCCTTGATTTCTTCATTTTTAAATTTTTTTTAAAAAGAGAGAGCAAGAGAGAAAGAAAGAATCGATTCCATTTAGTTTTTAATGTAGCTTTTATTGCTCCAAAAGTCAGTTGTGCACGTGGTGCTGGGTTTTGAACCCAGGTCCTCATGCATGCCAGGCATGCATCATGTAACTGCTGAGCCATGCTCCAGTCCTGGTGTCTTTATTTTTAACATGGAGATAATAACAACCTCTCTCGGAAGGTATCATGAGAATTCTATAGGAAAAGCCATGTAAATATTTTAGCAAAAATCCTGGCACAAATCAGAGAGATATTAGAATCTATGGGTGCAAAAACTGCCTATAATTTTTAAAAATGCTACAAAGTATCCAATACCCTTGCTGCAGACATTGGCCTAAATATGTCACCCCTGGATAGAATCATGTCCTGGAACTTTAAATCTATATACCCTATGGTTTGGGGGAAATGGAAATTTTGATGACTTCATCATATTCTGTGACTCTTACTTTTAAGATGTGCATCCAAATCTTTGGCTTTGAACTCTAAGCAAGAAAGGAACCCCTCCAAATTTCAAACAGGCCACGTGCCAGACACATTGGATCGTTCTCATTAGGGTGTCATAAGAGATGAAGGTGACATATAATGTAATATGTGAACAAGATGAGCCAGGGAGACTGGGAGTCTGCATCCCTGGAAAATTACCTTATTACATGGTTATCAGGAAATCGATCACTTCGGCCTGTAAATGACTGCCGTGCACGGTAATGTGGTTGTCACGTGGTATTTGCTACAACTCAACCAGAAGAAAAGGAAAATGCAAAAGTGTGAACATAAGTACATAAATATCTCCAAAGAAACGACTGCAAATTTAATTAACTGAGCATTTGAGTCTGACTTCTTTAAATTTAGATCTGAAATATGAGGTATTCCTCCAGAGCATCATTCTTATTAGAGGGAGGTAGGTTAGGAGAAACAGGGAGAAAGAAAGAAAAAGGAAAAAAACAAAAGCTTCATGAAATTTTATCTCAGTAATGTTTTATCATTAAGACGAGATTAGAAGGAGGAATTGTGTGTCTCTTATAATCAGTACAGTATATTAGGAAAAGAGCACCTCATGCATCTATTTTTCCCAAGAAACAGGACGCGTTTCCACTATGCCACATGAACATTGTGATCCTAACTAAATGTGCAATACCAGAAAAGTGGGGGGAATCTGGTGCACAAGATGTGACCCCCACCTTCCAAGGCCACTAAGTTCAGAGGAAGGTGGAGATGTGAGTGTGTCACAGCTAGTCCCTCGAGTGCTCTTGGTAGAGGCCCAGGTTCAATGAAAAACGAGACAGAAGAGGCTCTGCCGTCATTGGGCCACGTCATGGAAGTGGCCAGGGAAGCTGAGCAAAAGGGTCCTCCTGCGCCTCGGGCTCCACACAGCAGCATGTGGGGCCACCTGTGTCACAGCAGTCACAGGAGGCATTCAGTTCCACCAGCAGATAGCTCACAGCAGAATCCTGTGTCTTTCCTTCTCCTTCAGGAGGCAGGGTAGGTACATGGCCATCGAGCTGTCTCTGCAAATGCAAGTCCTCCCCGCTCCATCCCTTTCTTCCCTGTCTTCCCTCCCTCCCTTCTCATTCCTTCTTGCTTTAATGCACAGATACCTACTCCCTTTGTTTTAGCCAGCTTTTCACTGCTGCGACCCAAAGACCTGACAATAACAATGCTAGGAGGAAAAGGTTTATTTAGGGCTCACGATTTCAGAGGTCTTAGTCCACGAAGGACAGTTGCATTCCTCAGGGCTCACAGAGATGGCAGGCGTGGCTTTGGTGGGCAATGAAGGAAGGAGGAACGGATTTCTTAAACCAGTGAGTGGAAGGCGGAACTTTGGGTCCACGGGGGTGGGAGGGGCAGAGTTCTCTCTTTCACGGCACATCCCAAGCATCTGCAGAGTGCTTGGAACATGTCAAACACTGAGTAAGTGCTTCCTGGATGAATGCAGTAGCTCCCTGGATACACAGTGACATCCCTCTCTGTTCTCTCCTGCATTTCCCCATCTTTGCCCCAGGAAGATGGTTCTCAAGGTATAGCCTGCTTTGGAATCACTTGAGGGAGCTTACTAAACAGAGATCGCTGGACCCCACCAGAGTTATGATCTGTAATTAGGTCTGGAGTGGGGCCCAAGATTTTCCAGTCTATCAGTGTTATGGTTTGGACGAAAGGTGTCCCCCAAAAGTTTGTGTGAGACAATGCAGGCAGACTTGGAGGTGAAATGATTGGGTCATGAGAGCCTTCACCTCATCAGTGAGTTAAGGGTTAACTGGCAACTGAAGGCAGGTGGGGTGGGCTGGTGGGGGAGGGTCAAGGGTTCCTGGGAGCATGCCTTTTGGGGATATATTTTGTATCTGGCATGGAGTCTCTCTCTCTTCTTCCTGGAGCCAGCCTTCTGCTGTGATGTCCTGCCTCACCTCTGGTCCTAAGCCTATGGACTAAGACCTCTGAAACCACCAGCTGTCTAAACAAACTTTTCTTCTCGACATTATTCCTGTGAGATCTTTTAGTCACAGCAACAGAAAACTGGACTAAAACAACCAAGCTCCCTGGTGCTGGTGTTCTACAAGCCACTCGCTGAGATCCTCTGTTCCAGGCCATAAACCCCATGTGATTATACCAAGAATCTCTCCCATTTCCCTCCATGGGAGGCAAAGCTCATCCTGCTCACAATGGTGAGGTTAGGAAGGAATAAATGACAATTGCCTCTCTGGTTACCAACAGAAGCAAATTCCAGCAGCCACTGCAGAAGACACTGAAGTAACAGGGCCCATAATTTACAATCAGAAAGCCTGGATTTAAGTCCTAGTCTTCTTTGCTCCAGCCACACGACCCTGGGCAAGTCAGTTGATTTTTCTCCTCCTCATTCTGTCTAATGGGCATGTGGATAACTCCTGCCTTGCTCCATCCCTGGGTGTTGTGAGAACCAAGGGATAAAACAGGAAGACACTATAGACACTAAAGGACTGTAGATCCAGCACGTGTTGTCATGAAGTCATAACGCTGGTCTTGAAACTGGAATTACCTCTGGTGGGTGATGACTGAGCTCAGAAAAGAAGTGAGGGCTGCCTTTATATACTGTACCATTGAAACAACATGAAACAGCAAGATGTTTCCAAGTAGAACATGAAAATTAAAGCTATATACTTCCAGATGAAATATACTTCATTATCACAGGCCAAACATAAAACAAATAGGGCAGAAATACAGCTATCTCTTCCCATAAAGAACAGGGAGGAAATTTGGGGAACAATTCCTAAGTAACTTTAAATGCCTCTTCTATCTTTTTTCTGCAGAGCTAAGAAGGGCAGAAAATTATGACAAACTAATTATTATGATGGATGGGGAGCCAGTCCCTTACATTCGCGACACTGCTGGAGCAAGGAGCAGCTCTGCAGCTCGCATACTTCAATAGGCAAGACACTCCAGATGATAATGGGCAATACAGATTAACAACATTATGTTAAAACAGGATAATTATTCTTTTTCATTTCCTAGTTCTTTACCATGAACCTGGTCCTGCCGTACATTTTTCTGTTTCTTGTTTCCAAGGTGCTATCCGTGTTTATCAGGTAGGCACCTTTCCTGCTAATTAAAGGTGATTTTATGCTTCCTTTTCCTGTGGCTTCCAACAGCAGGGGTCCAGGGACCAGGGATTGATGAATCCTCTGCAAAGGAACCACCCCTTCCAAAAGCAGAACAAACAAGGTCATCAGAGGATGGGGACACAGAGCAAACAAGCTTTGCAAAAACAAATCCTGCAATCTTTTTTTTTAACTGATTTTTTTGGGGGGAGGAGAATTGTAAGGATGCATGCAGTAGTCTGGGGTGAAGGAGATAAGTTCAGAATTAAGAAGTGGACATTTTTTTATTTCAGTAGAGGTAAATTCTAGATGGCCTCACATAATTAAGCAGCCATCTGTGTATGAAAAGGAGTAAATGTGTTTATGCCTGCATTCATTCTTTCAGGCAGTCAATCAGTTAGTCATAGCAACTATCTATTAAGCACCTACCCGATGCCAGGCACTTAACTAGACCCTGGAGTTACCAGTACAGACATGAGCCCATATTTTCACTGTACAAAGTATAGACGACAGTTTCTAGTATTTGTATCTTGATTTGTAATTTATAATGTATTTTTAAGACAATGTTTTTAAAACTTTAAGGGGAGGTGAAACAAGAATAGGAAGGCAAATATGCCCCATGCTTGCACCTGTAATGAAGTATTGTGGAAGAAAGAAACACAGGGGGACTGGAGCAGTGGCTCAGTGGTTTTGATGCTTGCCTAGCATGTGCGAGGACACAGGTACAAACCCCAGCACCACGTACACAACAAAGTGTTAGAGCAATAAATGTCACATAAAAAACTAAAATTGATTCCCTCTGTCTCTCTGTCTCTCTCTCTCTCTCATTGTCCCTCTTTCTCTTAAAAAAAGAAAGAAACAAACAAACATAGGGCTGAAATGAAGATTGTCAGAGGGGGCTACTTTAGGTGGTGAACTCACAGAAGGCACCTCAGAGGAGGTGGAGGATTACCTGACGCTAGAAGGACAAAAATCAGCAAAGCATTCAAAGCAGGGGAAGAAGAGAGTAGCTTTTGCAAAGCAAAAACACAGGTAGCCAACTTGATGAGCTAAGTTCAAAATGGCGGTGGCAGAATAAGACCAAGAAGGACCGGATGTGCTGCAGGACGCTCAGGGATTTGTTCAGGCAGGACATGGAGGGCCACTCCCGGTGCAGCTGGGCGTTGAGAACTTATTTCTAAGCCAATGGGAACACATGGGAGGGGTTTCAGCAGGGGTGTGACGTGACTGATGTTTTCCTGGTCTTTAGAGAATGAACAAACGGTGTGCAGAGCCACAAGGGGACAGGAGTCCTAATAAGAGGTGGCGATTGTGGTGGTGAAGCTAGAGGAAGGAGGGGTGACTGAAGGCAGAATTTGGAGATAGGATTGATGGGCTAACGAACTGGACAGGGATGAGGATTACAAAAAGAGAAGAGCCACAGGTGATCTTGGAGCTTCCAGGCTGAGTGACTGGGTGACTGGTAGAAGCTTCTATGGAGACCAGCTAGCAACAGATTTCGGGGGAAGAAAAGGTAGGTCCAGGGCAGAAATCCCTCACTGCCTTTGAAGTCCCAGAAACTATTGAGTGTTCTGATATGTGTTTATGTCCTCATAGACCTGAGTGCACTTAAACTCCATGTGAAGTTGTGTCCTCAAAACCTACCTGGATACTAGCAATCAGAGAAATGCAAATCAAAACTTCACTGAGATTCCACCTCACTCCTGTCAGAGTGGCAAAAATGAAGACTACGAACAGTGACAGATGCTGGAGGGGTTGTGGGAAGAGAGGAACAGTTTCACACTGTTGGTGGGACTGCAAGCTTGTACAGCCACTCTGGAAAGCAGTGTGAAGACTCCTCAAAAAACTACGGCTGGAACCACCTTATGACCCAGCTATCCTACTTTTGGGTATTTTCCCAAAAGAGCTAGAATCAGTATACTACAGAGATACAGCTTCATCAATGTTTATAGAAGCTCAATTTAGTATTGCTGAACTGTGGAACCAACCCAGATGCCCCTCACTGGACAAGTGGATTCAAAAACTGTGATGGAATTCTACTCTGCTATTAGAACGACATCATGGCATTTGCAGCCAAATAGATGGAGATGGAAAAAATTATGCAGAGTGAAATATCCCAAACTCAGAGACTCAAGGGACAAATATTTTCTCTCATATGTGGAAGCTAGATTACAATCAGAAACAGAATGAAAGTAGGCTAAGCTAATAATAACCTTAACATGGGTGAATTATTATACTAAGGGGGAACCTTGCCTATGATGCTGGGGGATGAAGGGAGGGGCAGGGAAGGGGATGGGAATAAGAGAGATATCAAGATGGCTGGAGGGAGGAAATAGGCACCTTATCAATCCAGTGGGGAACCTTCGACTTCCATGAAAAGACCAACTAACACAGGGTAAAGTAGCGGAAACATGGACTCAGGAGAACCCAAAAGGGGGAAATCATGAATTGGCATCAGCCTTGGCTTGCTCTGTCAATATATATGTGTTCATGAATGTGTGGCAACGATTCCCTCCTATATGTAAGAATATGTTGAATGAATTAAAAAAAAAAACCCTACCTAGAAATGGTGTCCTAAGAGAATGTTCCATTATGACCCACGAGGTCCCTCCACCAGCAACACACTCAGCCACAGGCCACAATCCCATTGCCCACCATGGTGTCACACACAATGGTGTCAGGATAAGAGGCTGGAAGCAACATGGAAAATAAGTGTGCAAAACATGGCCATATTTCCACCATCAAAACTGTGTTGATGACAACTTCTCACGTTTGTATCTCAATTTGCAATTTACCCTGCAATTTTAGGACCATGTTTCTAAAATTTTATCATGCACAGAAATTGCCTGGGTATTATGTGAAAATGCAGATTCTGATTCAGTAGTTTCAGGGTGGTGCCTGAGATTCTGCATTTTTAGCAAGCTCCTCCTGAGTGAGGCTAAGACTGCTGGCCCACCAATGACACCACGAACAAAAGGATTCAAGGATATATTACCTTATTTGATCGTAGGACAATCTCCAGGTGAGTTTAATTTCCATTTTACAGATGAAGAGTCTAAGACAAAGAGCATCTCAAATTATATCTTTTTCTAAACAAGGATCAATTCATAGAAGATATATCTAGATTATAAGTCACAATGCACCACTACTGGTTTTAATAAATTATAATTAGAAAATTCATGAGGCTATGCCGTTTTTAAGACTTACTTAATCAATTTGTTATTTGGTAAAAGAAAGGCACATGCACACTAGAGGCAATCAATATATTGATATGAGGATCAATTTAAAAAAGAACAATGTTTGAGAATCACTATATTTAACAGAAATCTTTGTGTGCGTGTGTAATTTTATTCATTTTTAAATTGAGGTATAATTTACATACATTAAAGTATACAGATCCGAAGTGCTCAGTTTTATTCATTTTTAATTGAGGCATAATTTACATACATTAAAATGCATAGATCTAATGTGTAAACAGCACCCCAAACAAGATATAGAACACATTTCCATCATCTCAGAAAATCCCATC
>PVKS010031824.1:0-23106 GCA_004027875.1 Aplodontia rufa
CCAGGCAGCTGGTTTTGTTGGTTAACTGGGAGGAGTTTATGATGGGGTTGGTCTTTCAGAGATTGGCTGGTAGATCCATCAATCCATTGGAGCTTGTCTGCCAGCGTCTTGATTGGCTGTTCTTTTCTCAGGCAAGCTGCCCTTTGCCCTGCCCCTTAGCCAGCAGGCCCGGCCTCTGTGTCTTGACTGAAGCCACACCCCCAGCCAGCCTAACACCTACCCCTTTGAGTGAAGACTGTTTTCCCTGTTACAAATGAAAATATAAGACTAGGAGGAAAGTTTACACCTATGCAATTAGAAATAAAGAAATATTAAATAATTTCCCCAAATGCATGGAGAAGTATTCAGCCATGCCCAGATTCACACTCAGGCCTCCCCCTCTTCACTACCGTCCTGCACAGGCTCACCCAGCTGTGAGTCAATCACTGGTTTGGATTTTCTAATATGACATCTGGCCAAGATTCTCAAAGTTCTTCGTATACATCCACCCTGTGGGTCGAAGAGAAGGTCCCCTTTTTCACGTGGGGAACTTCCCAAGAGTGCAACAAAAAGGACAGTAAAGTAGAAATGAGTCCAAGGGCCACTGTGCCCTAACACTTTTATGCAGGCTGTCTGAAAAGAATACAATATGTGCTGACACAAGTGAAACCTTCTGGAAGCTCTTTACAAGAAAGGAGTAATTGCTTGCTTTTGAGCACAGCTATTGCGGTGTACTAAAGAATCCCTTTCTGAGACAAGGCCAGACATTGCTACTTAACAAAACAGGACTCCTAAATCCATTTATCTGGTAACAGATGTACCAAGAATATACAAGCTACCAATCTATGTTCCAGCAAGAACGGCAACTTGTGATTATGTTAAAGGTTGGAAGACCAAACCTGGGCAGAAATTTCCACGATGCAGGAATTTGGGGACATGGACAGTGAGGGTAGAGGAACAAAAAGCTTGCAACATTTCTTGGCTAAACACAGGGACATCTGGTTAACTTTTTACAGTGAGGGAATTAAATCCTTTTCTCCCTATTATTTTAATTCTCAGGAGCTTGCTTGAGTTAAAAGTAAAATATATCCCTCACCATGGAGATCCATACTTTCTGGCTTCAGCGTGGGATAACTTACAAGTCTTATTGCTAATGTTCCTCTTTGCCTTTTAACAACTTGAACTGACAGAGGTAGGATGTCAGGTCCCCTGTTGAGAAGCATTGGGGAATGGTGGACAATGATGAAAGAGCAAGAGGCCTTTTTCCTCCTGCTGGGTCAATGTTGTCTTTTAATTTTCATTCAATGTTCTGACTGTGAGGAGAATAGAGAGGCAGAAAAATAAGCAAGGAAACTTATATCTCCAAAATGACTTGTAAACCCCTTAAAGTATCAAACCAAAATAGTCCCCAGGAATGAACTTCAGATGACAGTTTAAAGGAAGACATACCAAAGCACATCTCCATGATGTTCTGTGTATTTATGTGTTGAGTAGTTTGTAATAGCTTCAAATAAAAAGAGTTAAAATAGGAGCACACATCATCCAGAGAGAGAAAAAAAATATCTAAAATACAACTTTGAATCACTCGGTATCACTCTAGTCTTTTCCAACATGGACAGGCTAAAAGATGAGGTTATTATGCAAATTAAAATAGAGAAAGAACACTTTCACAAAGGTGCTCTTTATGAAAATGTTTTTTATTGTCCCAAAAATGTTCCAAACCATTAGAACACAAAAGGTACACAGACATACAAAAGCATGAAAAGGTCTGAGAATCTACGGTTAAAAAGAAATCCATTTGTACAAAAATACACATTTCTTTCTCTTTTCTTTTATGAGAAAGACTAAATTTTTAGAGAGTTTTAGACTCATGAACAAAATGAAAAAAAAGGAACAAAACGTTCTTGTATCCTCCTTGCCCCCTCACACACATTGCCTCCCCCACAATCAAAGGCCCCACCAACGTGTCCGTTTGTCACAGCAGTTGATCCTATGCTGACACATCCTTATTATCCAGACTCCACAGACCATGCTAGGATCCACCCTGGAAGCTGTACATTCCATAGGTTTGGACACCAATATATCATACAGAGTTTGCAACCACAGAGTAATTTCTCACCTCTGAAAATCCTGTATGCTCACCCATTCCCTTATTTTCAAACACATAGGTCTTCATGAATCCCTTCCAGTACAAAGAGCCCAGTGATGCAATAAGAATCAAATGTGACTCTAGTCAACTTTTTAATGCATGGTAAGATTAATGTGAAATAGGATATTTTTGAGCCTTTGGTGACCTTATAAATACTTACCTGAAGTTTTTACATTAGAAAACCCAGTCCTCTCAAACATTGTGAACTCTGGTTGAGAGTTTGCTCTTCAGAGCCTGCTGATAGTATCACAGGAAATGGGAGGACAAATATCCCTTCTCTGCTAATATTCCCTGAAAGCAAGAGCCGAAGAGCTTAATCCTCGGCAAAGATCCAGTGATGCCCTCTGCAACCCGCAATAGAGGTGCCCGAGTAGACTCCTACCAAGGACTGTATGGGACTAGAATCAATGCATGTCAAGTGATCAGAAATGCTACTGTGTAAAATATCTGGTGTCATTGTCCCCAGATAGATACACACTGGTCAGACTAAACAAACTGGTTTTTCACTTAGGAAAAATGATCACCATATGTTCAGATTTCAATATTTTACTAGTTCTGTTTCCTCCTCTCTCCCTTTCTTTAGCAGTTTATGGACTTATTTCACTGACAAATTGCCAAACCTTAATTTATAAAACAGATTAAGTGTAAAGTAACCATAGTGAGGAAACTAAAACAAAGAGAAATGCAATTTCAAAATATTTTCTGCACAGAGGTATGATCTGCTTCCACCCTTCATGACCCAATCCCTTAAAACATCCCAGGTGAATAAGATCTGCTCAGAGGTGACTGAGCTGCAATGTTCTGTTTAATTGTCTGTGTGGTAAGAGGCTGGAGGAGAGACTTATTCAATTTTCGAGCAAGCCAGCTCCTTAAAATATTGCAAAAGAGCTGATAGTTTAAGGAGCATATTTGGAAAACACATTTTCTAACTCTGGTTTTATCAAAACAAAGAACTACCATCTTGAAGGAGAAAGCCCCCAGGAGGCTCTGCCCCAGAATCTAAGTGAGCAGGATTTCACAGAGGCATCCCCTGGGCCATGCCCCTCTCCTTTGTGTCAATCAAGTAGGGGGTAAAGAAAATCTCTAGCTTCGTGGCTTACTTATACTTTTTGTCCTCCTGTGTAATGAACAAAAAGGAAACAATGTGAAGCACGGACTGAGTTCCTTCCCTTCCTCCAGCTGCCAAAGATACTTACAGCTCTCTTCAGCCTGCTTTGTGTTAAGTTTGACCCCAGCAAAGCCCACCCTGTGCCCTCAGCTGAAGGCCCCTGCCAAGGCCAGGACACTCCCTTGATTAAGGAACACAGATTCTCTGTCCCTCAAGGATAAAGTTCTTCTTATTCTTGTTCAATAGAACATTTATTTGTCTAAATCTCATCTCCTTAAATAGAGGAAAGACTTGATCTTACAATAAAGAGATGAAGCTTTTGCATATCCTGGGGAATTGGCATCTTGCCTCTAGATCATCAGTGATATTAACCTATCTAACAATGTATACATGAGAGGACATGGCCAGAATGAAAACATGGAACACAAGTCACAAGAAGAGCCTGTGGCAGTTGTTTTCCCTAAATTCTGAGGGAGGTGATCATTTATCAGCTCTGGGGATGGGGGAGACCCTGCTCCTGACTTCTAGGCTACTTTATGTCCTTACTGTTCCTCTAAGCTCTCAAGGTATTCTGATGACTGGATTGGCTTCCCAAGTGGTTTGGTGCTTGGAGAAGTGTCCCAAACCAGACACATAAACACTGGAAAAGCATGCCCCCTCCCTCAGTCTTAACCTCCACTTGTGGTTTCCATTTTGAGTTGATGATTTATGTCAAACCATCTCTGAGAGTGTCTTGGTCTCCTCAAGTACTGGCTACGTGGAAGTCCTGGAACTGTAGGAATGAAGATTGAAGATTTTATCTCCGATAATATGTGTATTAAGATTAGACTACCTTCAAGACCAGAAGCCTATCAGTGAAGAGCCAGGGAGTCAATTATACACTCGCTGCACAGAACACTTTCCTTCAAAGGTCAACAAACTACTCAATCAACCTCGTTTAATTTTTCTTCCTCCTACACTCTAGGATATTCACCCTTCCCTAACATGCCAAGAACATTTGTATCTCCATCCCTTATTCAAACTGTTGCCTCTGTTTAGTGATGACTGACTCTATCCCAGAAGTAAGGGTGAGGAACTTTTGAGGGGAGTTCATGGTGAAGTGAACTGAGATACAGACACAGAGGGAGGCTGAGATTTGGAAGGGGCATGCACAACAGGGTAATGCATATGGGGCCTGTTGTCTTTAAAGAACCTACAAAATGTTTCAGAAGAGAGAGAGATGCAGCAAATAAGCCAGGCAGGGAAGTAGGAGATGGAGACAGAGAACCATTAAATAAAGCAGTGGTAGATAAAGGCATTTTAAGCAGAATGGGAATAAAACCTTAGTAAACATTGGAGAATAGAGAATAAGAAATTGTAAGTGGCATAACAAAATCCACAAAAAAAGGAGAGTCTGAGGAACTTCCCAGTCACAGAAATGGAGAAAGGAACTGAGAAGGAGGACTATCAAGATGCTAAGCAATAGAACTTGGAGAACATCAAATTAGCTATGGCAATTAAGAGATGGAGGAAACCTTGAGGGGGAGGCAGGGTAGCTTACTCTGGAGCATGACTGCCGGCGTTTGCACCCCAGCTCATCTTTGCTAACTATGTCACTGTGGGCAGATTATTGACTCTTTTTATCTTTGCCACATATGTAAAATGGAGATAATGCCTGTTTTAGAGGATCATGCAAATTCACATATTCAATGTGCTGAAACCACTTCCTGACCACAAGCTGTAGGCGAACGTTTGCTGTTACAATATTATTTCAAGGAACCAGAGAGCAGCACATATATGGTATAACATATAAATTTTTTTTTTTTTAAAAAGAGAGAAGGACAGTGAGAGAGAGAGAGACAGAGACAGGGAGAATCAATTTTTATTCAGTTTTTCACATGGCTTAAGTTGCTTTGACACTTAGATGCGTACGTGGGTTGGTGGGGTTTGAACCCGTGTACTTGTGCATGCCGGGCAAGCACCGTAACCACCGAGCCACCGCTCCAGCCCATAACATATAAATTTTTGAAAAAGTGGTAATAAATTAAAGGAGAGTAAGAAGGCACTATCATTACTAGGAAGATGAGTGCAGGCACTTTTCCTTTTAATCTTCCCCTATACCAATACTAAGGGTAGGAGAATTTAAAAAGTATATACTTCAAATCCATGGATAGTTAAAAAAGAATATCAATAACATAGAAATCGAAGTTCTTGTTAAATACTGGGAAACTTAACCAAGGTCCTTGTGCACCAACATGGTCCATTTGACAGGAGTGAGAGACACCTAGAGAATCATGCAGCACACTTCTGGCTGTGTCTATGAGGGTGCTTCCAGAGATGATTGGCTTGTGGATCAGGGAACTGAGGAGGGAGAGTACCTTCCATATGGGCAGCACAGTGCAATAGGCTGGGGCAGCTTGAATTGAACAAAAAGTGAAAACTGGGGAAGTTTGCTAGTGCTCACAAGTTCCATTCTTCTTGAATGGGTGAATTTTTTTCTGCTGCCATCTCCAGATTCTTCAGCCCTTGAAATGGGCTCACACCAGTGACTCTCCAGAGTGCTTCAGTCTTGGGCTGCCTCATTTGTCCGTCTTGTTCTGAGACTTTCAGTTTCTTGTACTGAGCAAATGTTGGTTTCCTTAGCTCACCAACCTGCAGATAGCCATTATGGAGTGATCCAGCTTCCAATCACGTAAGCCAGTCTAATTAATCCCCTCTTATAATTACATATGCATTCTATTGGTTCCTTTCCTCTTTCTAGGCTAATATACCTACTCTATTTTAAGTCAAAGCCAATCTTTGGTGCTGAAGATGTATTTCTTTCTTCCTTTCTTTTTTAAAATTTCTTCTAAGAATGTGATTATGGAACTTGGTAAAATAAGCATCAATCAAGCTTAATCTTTAACCTCATTGTCTAATATAGTTTTAAGGAGTTGTGTTAAATTTATAAATAAAATAATTCACTCTTTCCAAAGGAACATTACAGAATAATCTAAACAACTTCTGTTATTAAGTCAAAACAAATTATGCTTCCCCAAATAATTTTTCCGTTAGACTGGCCATCAATCATCCCATAATTAGTTAAAAAAAACAGTTTTTCTCTTTAACTATGTAAATCCTTCAACTGGGTGTGGCGGAAATCTTCCCAACTATGACCAAAAAGGGGGGGAAAAGAAAGATTTATTATTAGAAATATAAGGTACTTTTTAAACTTAAAAATGATTATAGTTTTCAGTTTTCTCAGCATTTGGTATCATTCTGCTGATATAGTATTCCATTGTATTCTTGTTCCACTGCCTTACAAAGCTTCCATTCATATCAAAAGGACGGTCAAGATCCTACCCTTGACCATGAAAGTTTTCTTTGTCTTTATGATTACAGCTGGTGGAGCTTAGATAGCCACCTGTTATCCATTATTTTATTCTGCATCACAGAATATTTTGACTTGCTCCATAAAGCCTTTCAAGTAAGACTTGGCTACAATTTTTTGGTTTCTTTTACTGTCTCTTCTTCTTATTCTTCTTCTTCTTTTGTTTGTTCATTTTTAAAGCAAGAGGAACTAAGATAGCATCAAAAGATTTTTTATTTTCACCAGCCAACTCATGAACTACATTTGGGAAGTAAAACAATCCAGATTTTCACAAGCAAGTTACCAATCGACCGTCTCATTCCAGCACATGTCCCCTCTGCGCGCTAGGCACTGTAAAGCTATGGTTTACCGTTTACTCAATGCCATGCTCCACCAGGCCTGTTGTCAAACAATCTTAGCACCTCCACGGGCTACTCTTGGAAAGGACAATTTTGGATTTCTAAATATCTGGGACTGATTTTAAGGACTTAAATAAATTAAGTAGTAAACGAATCTGTTGTAAAAGAAATGAAAACTATGTAAGATGCAAACCCTCATTTTCAAGGACAAGAGTTTAACTTGGGAGGCAAAACTAATAAACATGGAATAATTAGATATCAGCAAAGCACTAAGCAGTGGGAAAGCATCCTCAAATGCAATCAGAGTGGAAAAAAAAGGAAGTCAACCATAAGGAGCAGGAGAGAAGAGTCACCTTACCAGAAAGGCATCTAGAGTTGAAGGATGGTTTCCTGCAGCAGGAAAACAACAGGAGAGAAAGTTCCAGCAATTGCTGCCAAGGGATACAAAACCAGGAGCCTGAGAAACCCCCAGGAACCAGCCCCAGCAATGACATCCTTTCAATAGAACACATTTACTCCATAGACTTCCCTTTCCATCCAGAAAAGTAGAATTTAATTTATAAAGACATTTTATGTCATTTTACAACTCTGCTAAATTTATAAATTAAATGAGAAATTTCTCATATGGTTCACCTAATTACTGCACTAAAAAACAGAAACTTTAAAACATTTGTCCTCCTTAGGAAGAAACTCATGTTCTTTTATGGTTCATTATGTACAGTCACAGATTAATTTCAAAAAATGTTTATGATTCAGGTTTATTGTTCTGGCTTCATGCTGCACATAACACCAAGCCTAGCCTGGTACCAAGGAAATGCTGACCCCAGCCTCCCTGCCCAGGGGTCACTGTAGGTTCTGCCTGCTAACATCCAAGGACCAGACCTGACCCCACTATGGATACTGAACACAGACCTGAAGGAATCTATCTTCTAAGAGACTGCGGAAGCTCACCACAGGATGTCTAATTCTACTGACAAGTTTCATGGCTGAGGGGCTGGAGTGGTGGCTTGGCAGTTACAGCACTTGCTGGGCATGTGCCAGTACACAGGTTCAAATCCCAGCACCCACGTACACAACTAAGTGTCAGAGAAATGAAAGCCATGTGAAAAACTCAATAAAAATTGATTCTCTCTGTCTATCTCTCTCATAGTCTTTCTCTCTTAAAAAAAAATAAATAAATTACATGGCTGATACAAGAGGGCTTTATCAGATCATAGGGTCTCTCTGTCCATATCCTCTGCCCAAGCTTGGAGAGCTTTGAAGAAGGAGGAAAGAGGGAATTTGAGAATAAGTTGCTGAGGATGGGCATATTTCAACAGTATTCTTCCCCCAATAAATCACAGACTTTTTTATTAAAAAAAAAAAAGATAACTGGCTGTTTTATTGAGGGCATGTTTCAGGAAAACCATATTTATTTTACATCATTTATAAGTTACAGACAGAGGGGAAGAGACGTAGTTTTGAATTTTCAAAGTTAAAAAAAGATATCACATGCACATATACAGATAGTACAAATATATGTGTGCTTATTTTTCAAAATACAGAAGCCAATCTTTAAACTTTTCCTTCTCAGCTCCTCATTTTTATCAGATAGACGCTGGTCTGGTAAATATTAATATATTAAAATGTTTTCATTTGATTTGCAGGCAGACATTATTGCTGCACATTTTTGACCAGCATGATAATGTAAAAATATTTATAAAATTTTTTGTGAGGCAGCAATAGCATTGTGCTGAATTTCTAAAACCTGAGGGGTTGTGGACTTAGGTTTTCTCTATGCAATGAAAACTAACTCTTTTAAAACAAACTTTTTCTAAATTATTGTTATTTTATCTGAAGAGTTAATATTCACATGATTCAAAAATCAAACTACATGAAAAGCACGTGGAAGGATGTCTTGCTACTCCTCTCCCATTCCCATATATCATATTCATTCCTTTGGTATCCTCTAGAAGTTTTCAAATGAAATGCAAGAGCATTGGAAATCACTGCCTTATTTTCTTCCTTTGTTACCTAAAAGCATACCATGTTAAAAGAAATATAACATAGCTGATTAAGCCAACTTCAGGAATTTTTAAAAATAGCACAGGTTTAGATTCTTTGTACAGAAGTACAAAGAAATCTCCTGCCCAGAATCGCTGTCAAACTCCCCAAGTAATGAGGTTCATGGAGGAGGAGGAAAGAGGTAGAGCCCTTATCCCTCCCTCTGATGATTACTCACCGGTTGTCTGCCTCTTTGACATAACCATAACCTAGTCTTCTCCATGCTTCACAAGCCATGTGCAGCTAGACACAGCAAGGGCCTTAAGGACACTTCATAAATTATATTCTACTCTTCATCAAATACCAGGGTTGACCCGTGCTGTTATTTTTTGATTACAGCTTCTTGCATTTTTCTTTTCAGCTTTTCCTTTTATGACCCTACTGATGAGTCAGTAGAAATCTCACAAATACTTTAATATTTGAACATATGTTGTCAAATTCTATAAAGTCCATTAAACAGCTACTTATAATATGTTTCCAATAGTGAGCTGTGGTACAATAGTGGTCATTTTTCAAAGCTTAGAGGAAAAGGGGGCTGTTGATTGAAATTCCGCTCTTTGATGCAGAACATATGCTAATGACTTACTACAAAATAATTCAATTCCTGTATAGGTAATTTAAATTCCTTGAAATAAGTATGTGTGTTAGCCTTATTATGATTTTTTTATCTTGAACAATGGTAATCAGGAAATAACCTTTCTAATCAAGGAACGCCAATAATCTGAAGTATGGATAATCTAGATTTCTGACTCAACCTATCCATGGATCTCATTATCAGACTAAAGCAAAGAGCAACATGCTATATTACTGATCTGTTAAAAAAGCTTTTTATATGTGCATTGTTGTTGGGTACTTTATTCATTAGTAAGTATAGGGTCAAAATGACTCAGAGTCAATGTATAACAAAAAATTCCATCCCATTTTCATACTTCCCATGCCTTTATTGATCAATCTTTATAGTTCAAGTATGCCTCTGTTCACAACAAAAATGGAGACAGTAAATTGATATGCGATGTCTTAGTTGTCCCTGCCATAAGTAAAGAAATGTATGTTGGATAATGCTGTTCTTCTGTCAAACTCATTACCTATGGGACATCTTACTCAGGATTGGTTCCTATTTACTTACAGAGAATCTGAAACTTCAACAATATCTATCAGTCAGTAAAGGTAATGATAACATATAATTGACATCAATCTCATGTATAGAGGATGGTGGCATTAACTATTACAATCTTTCATAATTAAGATGCACGTCAGTGAGATCGTTCATCAATGACACTAGTACAAGTTATCTGCAATAGAGACACAAATCCTAAGAGGAAGCAAAGATAGGTCCTTGATCCTTGGGGAACAGACACTCCACTAAGAATACAAAATAAGTATGGCATTACTAAACAATAGGAATAACAGAAGAATTCCTAGGAGTTTGGTCTTTTATAATTCTAATCTTGGTTTTTCCTCAATATTATTTTAGCCCAATATTTAATCCCTTCAGGCCAGGTTCACATTCTGAGAATGGGAAGATTAGATTAGATGCTTGCTTAGAGCTATTCGGGCTCTAAAATGTCAATGGCTTTAGATAAAAACATAAGTATCTAAATCAGATAACTCATGCTAGGTGTTGGATACTTACAGACATTAAGTTCTAAGGAAGTTTGGAGGAAGGATCGATCGCCAGAGCCTGGCTGGAGAAGACGCCCTGGAGGAGCAGAGAGCCTGAATGACTGAAACCGGATGGAGCAGACTTGGGGATTCCACCTGCCTGCTAGTGTGGGGTAGCAGCACAGTCTGAGAGCTAAGGACAGCACATCTGAGCAGCAACAGTGACGTGATGGTCGTCCAATAGCCCTTAAACCTAACCTGGCCATAGACAATCTCTACCTAGGCTCACTGCACTGAGGGAAACAGTGACCCCATTCAAAAGAAAGGAGAATTAGAAAAGCTGAACTCCATCTTCTCTTAACAGGTTATTTTATCATATCATTTTTACTGAATGAGCTTATGCCACGTAATTTTAAAATAGGTATAAATAAAAAAGAAAAATTAGATTTCACAATGAAGTGTAAAATTTTTTATCTAAGCAGATACACTGGATTCTTCTTACTAGATAACTGATAGAAATACATAAAATTCAGGGGAAATACTGATTCCGAAACTAGGTGGAGGATCTAAGGAAAAAGAATATCATTTCCAGGGTGAAATACCCCCCTGAAAAGCTGAGAATGTGAATATCAGATTCAATTCAAGGTTCTGCACTAATATGAGATTTCATTCAGGATTTCTAGGTCTGTAAGCACAACGGATCAGCTTCCACACATCCACACTCTGCACAAGGAAAAGTCTGAAAGATTTCTAAGCTGCTTGCTTAGTGCCTAACCAGTCCCGCAGGTGATAAGCCCCAGCATGAGTAGGAGCTGCAGCCCCCTCCTTGGTTTGGGTGCACCATGGGTGTTATGCAGTTTATCCCAATTGGGTTCTTGAGTTTCTCTTTGGCCCCAGACTACAGCCTTATGTTCAGCTCTATGATGTGTATCTAATTCTTGTGATAGGGCTTCTTCTTTTGGGCTGCTGGCATTCACATCCCCAAGCTCACTCCTAAATTTTGCCCCAAACTCCAGCTTTTCAAGAGCCACACTTGCCTTATCTGTGGCAGTCCTCTATTTCTAGGCGTAGTAAAATAGAAGTCTGGAAGCTTCCAATTAAAAAGGTCTCTTCAACCTATATCCATTGTCTCCAGTGACAGCTGCTGTCAATATGTTTATTCTGGTACTATTAGGAAGGAGCCTGAGCAAGGCTCAAGGGTGGCTTCAGGTGCCCATTAACAGCACAGCAAATTCCTGAATTGTCCCTTAGCTCTCAGCAGCTGCCAGAATCTGTTTCCACTGTCAGTCATAGTCTGTCCCCAAACTCTGATTGTGTCAGCAGCTCATGTAGGGTAGAGAATCCAAATGTCATTTAAGAATAGTTCTGAATCTTTAGTATCAACTAGAGAGGACCTTACAGCACTCAGTATTTTTCTCTATTAGTTTCCTATTGCTGTGTTTAAACATTTCCATAACCTTAGTAACTCAATACAACATCATTTATTGTCTCAGAGTTGAAAGTCTGGGGCACTCAGCTGGCTCTCAGCATAGACTGAAATCAAGAAAAAACACGATATGGAAAGAATAAGTAATCATCTTAACTAGACTTAGATAAGACAAAAATGTTGAAATTATAAGAGAGAATTTAAACTACAGGTTAAGGGCTCTAATGGGAAAAGTAGGCAACATATAAGCAAGAACAAATGGATATTATAAGTAGAGGTATGGAAACTCTAAGAATCAAAAGGAAATAAAGTCAAAAACACTATAATAGAAATGAAGGATGACTTCAATGTTCTCATCCATCACTGGAAATGACAGCAAGAGTCGGCGAATTTGGAGATATGTCAGTAGAATTTAAAAACCAGTGCAAGAACAGACTGCCCACGAGCTGTGAGGCAATTTGAGGAGGTATGATGTGTACATCACTGGAATCCTAGAAAAAGAAGAAATAAAGGAGAGAAAAGACAAAATACTTGAAGTAACAAATAATACTAGGATAAACATTCTTGTGTTGTCTCTTGGTTCACAGGCACATGCATTACTGTTGGAGTTATAATTTCAATTTTAAAATATAACACCAATCTGTATTCCAGACCTTGTTGTACCAATTTATATATAGTCACACCAGCCATGTAGACAAACTACTTAACCTATAGAGATTCTTGTCTATCAAAGACCAATGTCTTATCATTGTTGTAAGAGTGTAATGACATCGGTTGTTATTGAGTTGTAGTGTAATACTTAGAATTTAGGAGAAATGAACAAATGACAACTATTATCAGAAAGTGAACCCTGATTGCTAAAGTGCTCTGTATTTTTTAATATAGAATACAGAAAATGAATCAGACAAAAAGAGTCAAGGGGTCACATGAGCAGGCTGAAAATACGTGTTGCCCCTACCAAAGAAAGTGGGGTTTGAACTGTTCTTGGTTGTGACATTGTATTAACATACTATTATGGTATAGCACATCAACGTTTATAGCAGCACAACTCACAATAGCCAAGTTATGGAACCATCCCAAGTGTCCTTCAATAGATGAATAGGTAAACAAAATGTGATCTTTCTTTCTTTCTATCTTCTTTCTTTCTACTTTCCCCCCCTTTTTTTTCTTTCTGTGTAGCCAGACTGACCTTGAATTCCTGATCCTCCTATGTCAGCCTTTTGAGTAACTAGCAACTGGAATTACAGGTAAATGCCACTGTACCTGGCTTGGGAATGATATCATGAACCAGAAGAACTTTGGGAAAAACTATCAGAAATCATAAAAATAATTTCCTCCTCTATAGTCATAGAGAGCTCATTCTCTACATTCTCATCTGGTAAAAAGTAATGTGACAAAATAGCTTTTTTGTTTCACTCTATGTAGGCAAAAATACATGACAGAAATTTAATATAACTACATAAATATCTTTCTCCTTTACTGACACAATATATACATCTTTTGTCACCCATCAAGCTGGTTGCTATAAATGAACTGACCTTGTACTCTTTCAAGTAACCTATTTGATATCATTTGTATGATATATCCATACAGGAAAAAAATCTGCTATAGAAGCCAGAGAACCACATGCAATCTTCTATTGCAAGAATCCATCTGGAGACTGGAATTTCCGATGAAGAATTTAATCAGTTTTTAATTTTGAGATACTGGACCTATGAAGGATCTCAAAGATCATCTAAGTCAATCAGCTCACATAACAAATGAATCTGAATCCTAGAAAGGATAAGTGTGGTATACAAGGTCATATCGCAAGTTAGAAGCACAACACGGACAAAATCCCAGACCTCCTGGTTCCCCAGATGGTGCTCAGAACAGTAGGATGACAACCAATTTAAAGCAGATAGACCATTCTAACAAACAACAGATTCACAGAGGAACATCTTCATATGAATTATAAGGCAACTCAGTAAGCAAATAATCCAAATCTTAATGAAATCAGGATGAGCTTAATGAAAATTAAGTCAGGCTAATGATGACAGGTAGTAATTAGTAAACAGTTAATATATGACAACCATTTCCCCCATTTTCTTTTTATTGGCTTACAGGAGAATTTAACACGTTATATATAGGTGCCTCATCTCTTTCAGGTCAGGTCTTAAAGATTCTGGAATAAAACCATGAATGTCAAGAAGCAGAAGAGGAAACAAAAGCAAATACAAATACATATTAATTTGAGACTACTTGGGTGACAGCCCATGCATCAAAAGTGATTTTGAGATAGGCATGGTGGTACATGCCTGTAATCCCAAGGTCCTATCCCATTTAGTGAGACCCTATCTCAAAATATAAAAAATGGATTGAGGATGTGGCTCAGTGGTTGAGAACCCCTGAGTTCAATCTCTGGTACCAATGAAAAGAAAAGTGATTTTCTTTTGATAACTAGGTGTTCAGCAAAGAGAAAAATCCAATTTTTGCAATTTCTTTGCAAACCAAAAGAAATAGTAAACAAAGCAATTTGAAGTGACATTATCTTTCATTGTTGAGGACGGACATATATTTATTCAAGGCTCACAGGTAAAAACATGCCTAATATCACCATCCTTCAAGAGGGTTCTGTTGAAGGATACAGCTGCAAAGGCAATAATTTGCTATGAGAAAAATTCTAATTCATTTAAATATTGAGAAACATTTTAAGATATGAATTCTGCCTCTGAAATCAACAATTCCAATGGGATTGTGGCTGCAATAAAAGGAATTAAACTGGGCACTAAATGTCACCAACAGAACAAGCCCATCCATAAGGTCCAATACTAATAATTATGTCCATGGCTGCACTGATGTTGGGGTAGGCCATACAAATTCCCCAAAGGCCAACAAGACTACATCAGTAGTTCCAGGAACTAACTCTGCATTATAATTTCATTGTATCAACCTAAAAAAATCTGATTTCAAGAGTTACCCCAAGATAACATGGAGGTTGCATATATGCAGACATAGAGAACAGAGAATGGAAACATAAGCAGATGTATAAATAGAGAATCGAAATATAAACCTGCATGCATGTACTGAGATTTGGGGGTTTTACTGGTTTGCTTGTTTTATTCATTTGTTTGTTGACCAAGGCACTGAGGCAATTCAAGAAGAAAGAAAAAGCACTTCTCAATAAATCCTGAACAACTAACTGGATATTCATGTGGAAAAAAGTTTATTTTTTACTTTTACTTTACCTTATCTATAAAAATCTCCTCTGGGAAAAAAATAATCTAAATGTAAAATTTAAAAATACAGAACTTCTAGAAGAAAATATAAGAGAAAATCTCTGAAATCCTGAGGCAACTGAAGATTTCTTAAGCATGACACCCAAAAAGTACCCTTTTTAAAGACATGATTATTTGGATTTTAGACTTATAAAGCAGAAAACCCAAATGAAAGATTTGGAAAGTTTTCTGTAATCCATACATCTGAAAAAGAACTTACATTAAGCATACATAAAGAATTTACTCAGCAATTAGAAACAATGATATTGCAGCCTTTGAAGGTAAATGGATGGCTACGGAAGAAATCATGCTGAGTGAAATCAGCATAACCTAGAGAACCAAGGGTCGAATGTCTCCACTCATCTGTGGAGGCTGGAGCTAGACCTTGGCCATTGAGAAAGGAGATCTATTATCCTGTTTTAAATCCAGATAAGGTGTAATGTCATACAACCTGAGGCATTCATTGAGATGTATTGGGAAGTGGCGGGGAGGGTTAAGGGTGGGTAATTGGGAGGAGCTCTTGGGGGTAAATCTAATTTTCAGAACTTATATATATATTATATTATTTCATTAGAAGCTTGTTTGGTTGTTCAACAAATAAATTTCTGAATAAAAAAACAAAACAATGTGGGCAAAAGATTACAATAGACACTTCACAAAAGAAATCATGTGCTTGACTTATAAGTACTTGGAAAGGTCCTCAGTATTATTAGTCACTGGGAAATGTGGATTAAAAGAGAAATGACCATACTATTTCAAGGCCACTATAATTGTTAACATTTAAAAGACTGACAGGAGCAGCTGTTGGTGTGGCTGTGAAGCCACTAGAACTTTCAGACATTACTCATGGTAGTGTAAGTACGCATTGGAGATTATCTTGACCCAGAAATTGCTCTCTTAAGTAATTATCAGAGAAAAATGAAAACATGTATTTATACAAAGTCTTGGCCTAAATATTCTTAGAAGCTTTATTCATAATAACCAAACGCTAGAACAATCCAAGTGTCCACCAAACAATGAAAGGCTGAGGCAAAGTGTGGTGAATCCCAACAATGGGACGCTACTCTGCAATGAAAAGAACGACCTTCGACGACACATGTTAGAGATAGCTGAATCTCAGAATCATTCTCTAAGCAAATAGATCAGAACCAAAGAAGTCATACTGAAGGATTTTATTACATAAACTTCATAACATGCAAAGCTAATACATAGTGTCAGAAATCAAATGACAGGTCACCTAGAGCCAGGAGTCAGGAGCCTTCTGCAAAGGAACCTGAGCGAACTTTCAGGGCTGATGAGAGTATTCCTGTGGTCTTGATCACATGGATTTTTACATGTTCCAAAACTTCAAAGTACAGTAGAATTCCCATAGTGACAACTGGCTAAAACGAAAAGCCAACTATGTCCAAGGAGCGTAGATTTAGATTCATGACGTGTTCTGATTTGTATTTTTAAAGGACATTCTGGCTTCTATTTGGGGAAGAGTCTAAAAACGTTGAAGCAAGTTTTCTATTAAATGTTCCCTCCACAAAGAAATCTCCAGTCCCTTTATCTGAAGTAATCATACACATCTATTTACAATGATATGATTGTGTACATAGAAAAATATGTAAACAGAAAAGTTATTGGAATGAATATATTATCAAGCTTTCTGGATTAAAAATATATAAAATAAATTTTGTTTCTAATTAATAGATAAGTAGTTACAAAATACATTTCTCTAAAATAGCCCTGAACATTAAAATATCAGATGCCTAGGAACAAATTGGTTCTAAAATTTATTGAGAAAAATTAAACAAAATCTAAATAAATAGAGGAATATAATTCTTTAATAGTTTGCAACTCAATCTTATAAAGGTATCCATTCTTCAAATTTTGCCTATGGATTCAAATTTCCACAGCCCTTCCTTTCTCTCCCTGAAACTGACCATCTAAATACCATACTGGAACGCAAAGATCAAGAATAACCAAATTAAAAACAAGGTGGCAGTACTTATTCAAATAAATACACAGGTATAGCAGTAAAGGCAGTTTGGTATTACCTCAATAATAGAGACACAGACCAGAACAACCAACTAAAGGTGGGGGGTGGGAGAGGCTACCGAATACTATGGAAAACGGAAGTCTCAACAAATGGTTTTAGGCCTACTGAATATCCAAGTGGGGGAAAAAAATTGAAACTAGATTACTACATCATTCAATCTTTAAAAACCAAACTTCAGATGGCTCAGAAGATGTAAGTTGAAATGTCACAGTTCCTAGATGAAAATGTTTGCATGTAACTTCAGAACCTTGAATAAGTTTCAACTGAGTATTAAAAGTCTTAATGAAAAAAGAGAGTGATGAATTAAATTATAGTAAACTTCACCTCTTTTTAAAGTCCTCGCAAGTTGCAAAATTGGAGAAAATATTTGCAACATTTATCAATAAATAAATGCATGTACCAACTAAAGAGCTACTGCAAATCAATATTAAAGGGACAGTCCTGCAGACTTGAATATTAATTAACCAAAAAAGATAACCAAATGGCCAAGAAAGTTATGAAAACTTCTCAATTTCAATAGTACATCAAGAAAATGCCAAATATCACAAAGTAAACATACCAGAATTACAAAAGTTAAAAAAACTTGACAACACCATCATGATAATTCACTAACTTGTGTACTTATTATTTGAATGTATAGTGTCCTTCATAATAAAAATCAAAAATAAATTTAAAAATAAATCATCAAGCAGGGCACAATTATCAGAAAGTCATTTAAGAAAGCAAGAGGATATGTTCTCATGAAGGTACAAATGCCCAAATATCACTTACAAAATGTGGTACCTTTGGCCAAAATTCAACTTAATCAATATTAATCTATAATTTATTGTTATGCTGATGATTCTGTTATTGTTTTTGAGGGAGAATGGATAAAACTAATTCAGGTTGGGGCTGCAGTGGTGGCTCTGCAATTATGGTGCTTGCCTGGCATGTGTGAGGATGCAGGTTTGAGCACCATGTACATAACGGAGTGTCGGAGCAACAAAAGCCACATGAAAAACTAAATAAAAAATTGATTCTCTCTCTCTCTCTCTCTCTCACTGTCCCTCTCTCTTTTAAAAAAACTATTTTAGGTTTATAAGATTAAAAATTGTGTACACTATAGAAAGGAAATTATGAACAAAAAAGAGTGGTAAGGGGAATATATATATATATATATATATATATATATATATATATATCTTACCTGATATTTAAGTTGAACATAAAGCTACTATAATAAAAACACTTTGGATACAGCTATCCCTCTTCTGGGTATTTTTCCAGGGCAGTTAGAATCAGCACATTACAGCGACACAGCAAAATCCATTTCACAGCAGCTCAACTTATGGAACCAACCCAGATACCCCTCACTGGATGAATGGATCCAAACACTGTGGTACATATATACCATGGAGTTTTATTCAGCAATTAGAAACAATGATATTGCAGCCTTTGAAGGTAAATGGATGGCTATAGAAGAAATAATGCTGAGTGAAGTTAGCCTAACCCAGAGAGTCAAGGGTCAAATGTCTTCACTCATCTAGGAGGCTGGAGCTAGACCCAGGCCTGTGTAAAAGGTAGTCAACCTCTTATATTAGACCCAGAACAGGTGTAATAACACACAGCTTAGGGCATTCACAGAGTTGTACCAGAAAGGAAGCGGGAGGGGGCAGGTAGGGAGTGGAAAGGGTGGGAGAATAAGGTGGGATCTAGGGGGTAAATCTAAGTTAAGAATATATACATATCATACTGTTACTTTGGATGCATTTTTGATTGTGCAATAACTAAATTTCTTAATAAAAATTAATAAAAAAACACACAGATAAGCCCTAATCAAAAACAAAACAAAACAAAACAAAAAACCCCACTTTGGCACTGATGCAAAAATAGACAAATGGATTTATGAACAAAATAGAGTCCAGAAATAAATCCACAAACGTTCAGTGGGAAATAATTGGCTTATTAATGATCCTGGAATAGTTGGCTCTGTGTTTGGAAGATAGCAATCTAGATTGTCTACCTCTCACCATACGTCCAAATGAATTCCAGATGGATAAAACTAATGCAAAAATATTTTTGAAGTTTTCAAAAATTAGAAAATTAAGATATTTTCATAGCCACATAACAGAGGAATACTCCCTATACAAAACATAACTGTATGAAGCCTCAAATTTAAAAACAGATGTATTTTGACTTCATAAAATTAAAATGTATACAGCAAACTCACTGTAAACAAAGTAAAAACAAAAAGACTAATAAGGAAAATATTTGTATATAGCATGGAGCGTCTACATTTAGTAGTCCAAAACATCACCTCTGAAATGAAAAAATAGACAAAAGCCATAAGCAGGCAGTTCACCAGGAAATGAAATCTAGTTGGCCAATAAACATGAAAAGATACTCAACCCCAATATTGCCTACAAAAGTGAAACAAAAGTTGCCTTTGCATTTTTTCACCCATATCAGCAAATATTAAAATATTTACAACGTTTGGAGCTGATAAAGACAAGGGAAAATGGGCACTGTTGTATTTTATTCCTAGAGCTGTGTGATGCTCAAAATTCTCACAGTAAGTTTCCATTAAGAATTATAACAGGGGCTGGAGTGATGGCTCAGGAGTTCCAGCACTTGCCTGGCATGCGTAAAGATGCAGGTTGGAACCCCAGCACCGCATGCACAATTAAGTGTTGAAGCAACAAAGACCACATGAAAAACTAAATAGAAATTGATTCTCTCTTTCTCTCACTGTACCTCTCTCTTTAAAAAAAAAAAAAAGAGTTGTACCAGTTACAACTAACCTTTAAAATATGAACACCTTTTCACCAAGCAATTTCACTTTGGAGAATCCACCCTAAAGAAACAAAAACACCAGAGCATGAGGAAAAATATAAGGATGATCGTGAAGACAAAATGAAAAAGAGAAAAATATCCTGAAAATAAATATCACTCATACAGAAATAGTTAAATAGATTATGGAATATCCATTCTTCAGGTGTAGCTCTTGAAAAATGAAAAAAGAAAGGGAAAGGAAAGGGAGAGACAGGACAGGAAAGGAAACAAAGAAAAAGAAAAGAAAGAAAAAACTTGAATCAGTATTCATTCACCTTCAGGAATACCCAGCTTATAATGCTAATTTGCACATGAATGTGCACAGTGTGATAAGAATTTTTCAAAAGACTTAAGAAACAAGATTCTGTATATGTATGTATGTTTGTATGAATACTAAGGAAATCATAGAAGTTTCACATTCAGCATGCATATAATGTTAGTTAGGAATAGAGGAAATGAGCAAACGTTATCTTTTCATTATGCCTTTGCATTGTTTTATTAGTTACAATAAACACACATCTTGTAATTACTTAGTTTTAGTAAAGGAATTTTTTTCTAGAATACTTGGTGGCTGAAAATAAAAATGGATGTTTGACTCTACTGACTTCACACATTCTAATATAAACTTTCCCACAACTTTTCTACAACTCTTCTATCCCGTTATTTTTTTTTTAAGAGAGAGAGCGACAGTGAGAGAGAGAAAGAATGACAAAACCAATACATTTTAGCAGAGTGCATTAAAATTCTAGCACATCACATCCAAAAACACATCAAAAAGATAATACATCACCTATCAGGGGGGCTTTGTTCCAGGGATGTAGGGCTGATTCAACATACACAAATCAATAAATGTGATTCACCTCTTAAACAGAATTGAAGACAAAATCATATGATCATCTCAATTGATGCAGAAAAGGCCTTTGATGAAATTCAACACCCATTTATGTTCAAAACTCTGGAGAAGATGGAGTTCAATGGAACATACCTTAATTTTGTAAGAGTCATTTATGACAAACACACACCCAACATTATACATAATGTAGAAAGACTGAAAGCATTCCCACTAAATTCATGAATAAGACAAGGCTGTCCACTCTCACCCCTCTTATTCAAATAGTCCCCGAAACCCTAGCCAGACTCGACAAGAGAAAGAAATCAAAGGAATTCAAATAGGAAAAGAGGAATTCAAGCTATCTCTATTTGCTGATGACACAATCCTATACCTAGAAGACCCAAAAGGCTCAATCAGAAGACTTCTAGAGCTTATAAATGAATTATCAAAGTGGCTGGTTATAAGATCAACACTCAGGAATCAAGATCTTTCCTATATGCCAGCAGCAATTCAGCCACAGAAGAAATTAGGAAATCCGTCCCATTCACAATAACTTCAGAAACTATAAAATACTTGATCATTAATCTAACAAAGGAAATAAAAGACCTCTACAATGAAAATTAGCAAACACTGAAAAAAGAAACTGAAGAAGATCTGAGAAGATAGAAAAACATTCCATGCTCTTGGTTAGACAGAATCAATATAATTAAAATGGCCATTTGCTGAAAACCCTGTACATATTCAATGCAATCTCCATCAACATATCAATGACGTTCTTCATGGACATAGAAAAAGCAATTCTCAAATTCATTTGGAATAACTTGAAACTCAGAATAGCTAAAACATTACTAAGCAAGAAAGATGATACAAGAGGTGTCAAAATACCTGACCTGAGATTATATTATAGAGCTGTCGTAACAAAAACAGCATGGTATTGGTATCAAAACAGACCCAACTCGGGGACTGGAGCAGTGGTTCAGCAGTTACAGTGCTGGCCTGGTATTCTCAATTATGTGGGTTTGAATCCCAGCACCATGTACACAACAAAGTGTCAGAGCAGCGAAAACCACATGAAAAACTAAATAAAATTGATTCTCTCTCTCTCTTTCTCACTGTCTCTCTTTTTTAAAAAAACTAAAATAGGATGCTAATTGTATTAATGTAATATACACTAAATACCTCCAGATAAGCATGCAAAAGTATATTTTGAAATATGAATAAATAACCAGTAGCCTGGGCCTAAGACTTTGGAGCAGAGAAAGAGAAATAACTTTGCCAGGTGAAACAAAGAGGAAGCTCAGCATTTTAGATACTGTAAACAGTGGTGCTATGTTGAGCTTTTTGATAAACTGCATAAATTGTAGACAACTTCCTGTATTGGTCAGTTTTTATTACTGTGACCAAAATACTTGACAAGAACAACTTAGAAGAGAAAGTTTCTTTTGGTTCATGGCTTCATAGGTTTCAATCCATGTTCTGCTGACTCCTTTGCTCTTGGCCTGAGCTGAGGCAGAGCATCAAGGTGGAAAGGCTGGAGCTCATGGGGCAGTCCAGAAACAGAGAAAAAGAGGAGTCAAAGAGAAGATATAATCCTCCAGGGCATGCCCCCAGTGACCTCCTTCCTCCATCCACACCCACCTGTCTGCAGTTGCCACCCGGTAATCCATTCAAATTATTAATCCATCAAATGGATTAATCCCCTGAAGAGGCTATGCCTCTTATAAGCTAATCATTTCACCTCTGAACCTTCCTGCATTAGAGATCATGCTTTCAGAACATGAGCTTTGCAGGGGACATTTCTAGATCCAATCCACAAACAACACTGTCCACCAGTCTAAAACTATGCTTAAGATAAATGTCCTATTCTGGAAAGCAAAGGGAAGTAAAGCTATTACCTCGTTAGTAAAAATGATCAATAAAAGGAATTAAATTTTAATTCAAATTCAGGTTGGAAAAAAGAACATCACACAATACTACTTTATTCTCCTCTTTTTGGTAGTTTTATGTATAGTTTTATTTATTCCCTGGCCTCCAAGACTCACGTGGAAATAAAGAGCCTGGCGAGCTGTCAGGGCTTATGCTTTTCCCCCCATAGTTTGACAGATTAACTGATTATCAAATTTTTTATTCTGTTTGTTGATTTTCATGACTTATTTGGGGTAGTTTTT